>JAACNH010000536.1:0-177506 GCA_019447015.1 Hymenochirus boettgeri
CCCTTGTCCCTGTGTTGGGGGATGTTACAGACCCTTGTCCCTGTGTTGGGGGGACTGTTGTACTTATTGTATAGTTGCACCAGAGCTGTGTGACTTTTAATGAGATATTGCACATTCATCACATTCATTTCTTGTTGTGTTTTGTAGGTCGCTTCTCAGATTCCCATGAACTGTCTGAACTAGGTAGGTAACAAAGTTTTTATTATCCATGTGCACCAATGTGCAAGTTAAAGTGTGTGTGTGCTGTGCACTATTTATACTTGTGCGTTTGTTTGTCAGGTCATGTGACTGCAAACTGCTTAGAGGGAGCTACAGATCAGGATACACACTGTTTATATGTTTATAATGCTAAAGGCAATTGGAAATGAATTATGGGATACGCAGGTAGTTTGATTTTTTCATTGATACATTTATTTTCCCAGTGTACTCTGCTTCTAACTTGCTGGCTTTACTCAATGATGGGATCTTGAGAAAGGAGTTACTAAAGGCTCCGCCTACTGTGAGTATCTATATACATATGTATATGTTTATTTATATAGCGCCACTTGGGTACACAGCGCTGTACATTATATCAATACAGATTATACAGTATGTATGTATATGTTTATTTATATAGCACCACTTGGGTACACAGCGCTGTACATTATAACAATACAGATTATACAGTATGTATGTATATGTTTATTTATATATCGCCACTTGGGGACACAGCGCTGTGTACCCAAGTGGTGCTATATAAATAGCAGGTCAGCATTGGGGCAATAGTGCACAGAGAGTAGAGGGAGTGCAGTGGAGATCTGTATATCTAATATCAGATACGGCTATAACAGGAGCAAGTAGTGAGGCTGCACCAGGACCGAGGACCAGAGGTGCCCTGACCTAACATTAATCCCACCCACAAGGACCTAATGGGGATCTCAGAGGAAGCTACTGACCCAGTGATGGGGAACAAGGATAAAAACCATCTGAATGAGAGGGTGGGGATTATTTGGAATAGTTCTACCTACTGTCCATAGAGTTGATTATTTCTCTTGGGGCAGTGGCTCCTATTAGCTATGGGCCCCTTCCTGTTGGTACAGAGATAATTCCTCTCTCCCCTCCCAATCCCCAGGACTACATTGTTATGAAGACGTCTGTGGATGGCGTCCACAGAGCTGCACTTGACTGTATTTTGGAAGGATCCTTGCAGCTCATCCCCCCAACTGTTGTCCCCTTCCGTCTCGCTCCGTCCATGACAGGAAGGAAATGCCAGAAGATCCTGGGCCTCATCTCCAACATCATCCACCTGCTGACTGAGAGGTGGGTGTGTCCAATCGCGTGATTGGTTGTACCATGATGAATAATCCCGTCTCTCTGTCTGGGTGGTGACTGTAACATTGTGTGTTCAGTTGCCATAATTTGTGAGGCATGTGTCCATCTATTTCTCATGGAGGAGTGGAGTATTTAAAAGGGAAACCATACCCTTTAACGTGTGTGTGTGTGTTTGGTTGGGGGCGGGTGCTGCTTATCCCTAGATCATGGAGGTTGTAAGTATAATTTCTCTCTCTGGGAGTATAATTAAACATTTTAAACCAGGGATAGGCAACCAGTAGATCTCCAGATGTTTGAAAACTACAAATTCCTCTACAAGCAATCTGTAGTTAGGGAATTCTGGGAGTTGTAGTTTTCAAACATCTGGAGATCTACTGGTTGCCTATCCCTGTTTTAAACCCTAACTGGGGTTTTGGGGGATCGTGAGTAACATATCAAAGGTTTTTATTGGGATGGACATACTAGAAGTAGCACAGCATATTAAATACTGTATGAAAGTCTGGGCAGTGCTTTCAAAGAAACAGAGCAATGTATGAGGATCCCTGAGATATAACCATATTTAATTATCCAGTGTAGATAGCCCTCTAGTCCATTAACCAGTGTTAGTCAGCCCTCTAGTTCATTATCCAGTGTAGTCAGCCCTCTAGTTCATTATCCAGTGGTAGTCAGCCCTCTAGTTCATTATCCAGTGGTAGTCAGCCCTCCAGTTCATTAACCAGTGGTAGTCAGCCCTCCAATTCATTAACCAGTGGTAGTCAGCCCTCCAATTCATTAACCAGTGTAGTCAGCCCTCTAGTTCATTATCCAGTGGTAGTCAGCCCTCCAGTGGTAGTCAGCCCTCCAATTCATTAACCAGTGGTAGTCAGCCCTCCAATTCATTAACCAGTGGTAGTCAGCCCTCCAATTCATTAACCAGTGTAGTCAGCCCTCTAGTTCATTATCCAGTGGTAGTCAGCCCTCCAATTCATTAATCAGTGTAGTCAGCCCTCTAGTTCATTATCCAGTGGTAGTCAGCCCTCTAGTTCATTATCCAGTGGTAGTCAGCCCTCTAGTTCATTATCCAGTGGTAGTCAGCCCTCCAATTCATTAACCAGTGGTAGTCAGCCCTCCAATTCATTAACCAGTGGTAGTCAGCCCTCCAATTCATTAACCAGTGTAGTCAGCCCTCTAGTTCATTATCCAGTGGTAGTCAGCCCTCCAATTCATTAACCAGTGTAGTCAGCCCTCTAGTTCATTATCCAGTGGTAGTCAGCCCTCTAGTTCATTATCCAGTGGTAGTCAGCCCTCTAGTTCATTATCCAGTGGTAGTCAGCCCTCTAGTTCATTATCCAGTGGTAGTCAGCCCTCAAATTCATTAACCAGTGTAGTCAATATGAATACACACACACACCAACTGACCTACCTTTAATGCATGTGACATATTTAAAGGGTAAGTAAAAAACAACAATGTCCTCTTCATTGACATTATTGGGTTTTAAAATCTGCAGCACAAATTCCTTTCCAAAATGTGGTCTTTCAAGCCGAATTTATACTTAAACTTTCCCTTTCTAGTTTCAAACTAAGATCTACAACTCGAATTTCAAATTTTGCTCCATCTACACAGAGAGATACCCCTTAATGTGTAGTGTTCTCCCTATGCTTTACATCTTGCAGATTCTGTCTGTCCTTTTTTAAAGATTGTGCATGTTTACCCAGCTTTACCTACTTTATGTGTATTTCATATGGCTGTTATCTGCCCTGAGAAGCTTATTCCTTTGAGACCTGGATCCAAAAAACATAAGTAGGAAGGGTTATATTGAGTATGGATTTATGTGTACAGCCTAATATTCTCCTATATTATCATAAAACTATGGGACCAGATGGCAAAATACCCACGTCTTTAAACAGCTTGTGTTTTCATTTCTATGTTGTTTGTTTATTTTCATTTGATACTGTTTATTGCTTCTCTGCCCCTCTTATATATATGAAAAAGTGATCTACTTATTTCCACATACAGTTTGTATGTACACTATCATGATGATAATCTGGATTATTTATCTACTTGCCGATCTATAAAGGATCAGAATGATTTTCCATGTTTGTATCATTTACAGCATTTCATAAAGGGTGCACACTTATACACTGTCCCTACCACCTTTATAAAGGGTGCACACTTAATACACTGTATCTACCAACATCCATAAAGGGTGCACACTTATACACTGTCCCTACCACCTTTATAAAGGGTGCACACTTATACACTGTCCCTACCACCTTTATAAGGGTGCACACTTATACACTGTCCCTACCACCATTTATAAGGGTGCACACTTATACACTGTCCCTACCACCATTTATAAAGGGTGCACACTTATACACTGTCCCTACCACCATTTATAAAGGGTGCACACTTATACACTGTCTCTACCAACATCCATAAAGGGTGCACACTTATACACTGTATCACCACACCCATAAAAGGTGGCACACTTATACACTGTCTCTACCAACATCCATAACGGGTGCACACTTAACACTGTCTCTACACCAACATCCATAAAGGGTGCACACTTATACACTGTCTCTACCAACATCCATAAAGGGTGCACACTTATACACTGTCCTCTACCACCTTTATAAAGGGTGCACACTTATACACTGTCCTACCACCTTTAGGGGGCACACTATACCTGTCCCTACCACCTTTATAAAGGGGTGCACCCCCCCCAAAAAAAAAAAACCCCCCCCCCTACCACCTTATAATCACACTTACACTTCTCTACCAACATCCATAAAGTGCACACTTATAACACTGTCTCTACACACATCCAAAAGGGGTGCACACTTATACACTGTCTCTACCACCATCCATAAAGGGTGCACACTTATAACACTGTCTCTACCAACATCCAGTAATCACACTGTATACACTGTCTCTACTCTCTACCAACATCCATAAAGGTTGCACACTTATACACTGTCCTACCAATCCAAGCCCCTACACGTCACACTCCTAAAGGGTGCACACTTATACACTGTCCCTACCACCTTTATAAAGGGTGCACACTTATACACTGTCCCTACCACCTTTATAAAGGGTGCACACTTATACACTGTCCCTACCACCTTTATAAAGGGTGCACACTTATACACTGTCCCTACCACCATTTATAAGGGTGCACCACTTATACATGTCCCTACCACCATTTATAAAGGGTGCACACTTATACACTGTCTCTACCAACATCCATAAAAGGTGCACACTTATACACTGTCTCTACCAACATCCATAAAGGGTGCACACTTAACTGTCTCTACCAACATCCATAAAGGGTGCACACTTATACACTGTCTCTACCAACATCCATAAAGGTTGCACACTTATACACTGTCCCTACCACCTTTATAAAGGGTGCACACTTATACACTGTCCCTACCACCTTTATAAAGGGTGCACACTATACACTGTCCTCCACCATTTATAAAGGTGCACACTTATACAATGTCCCTACCACCATTTATAAAGGGTGCACACTTACACTGTTCCCCTACACCATTTATAAAGGGTGCACACTATACACTGTCCCTACCCACCATTATAAAGGTGCACCTTATACACTGTCTCTACACATCCATAAAGGGTGCACACTTATACATGTACTACCAACATCCATAAAGGGTGCACACTTATACACTGTCTCTACCACATCCATAGGGTGCCACACTTATACACGTCTCTACCAACACCATAAAGGTGCACACTTATACACTTTCTCTACCAACATCCATAAAGGGTGCACACTTATACAAACTGTCTACTACCAACATCCATAAAGGGTGCACACTATACACTGTCCCACAACCTTAAAAGGGTGCACACTTATACACTGTCACTACCAACTTTCATAAGGGTGCACACTTATACACTGTCTCTACCAACTCCATAAAGGGTGCACACTTATACACTTGTCCCTACCACATTTATACAGGGTGCACACTTATATCCTACCACCTTCTAAAGGTTGCCACTTATACACTGTCTCTACCAACATCCATAAGGGTGCACACTTATACACTGTCTACCAACATCCATAAGAAGGGTGCACACTTATAACTGTCTCTACCAACCATCCATAAGGGTGCACACTAATACACTGTCCTACCAATCCATAGGTGTGCACACTTATACACTGTCCCTACCACCTTTATAAAGGGTGACACTATACCTCTGTCCCTACCACCTTTATAAGGGTCACACTTAACACTGTCCCTACCACCATTTATAAAGGGTGCACACTTATACATGCCCTCCCCTACCACCATTTAAAGGGTGCACACACTTAACACTGTCCCTACCACCATTTATAAAGGGTCACACGTATACACTGTCCCTACCACCATTATAAAGGGTGCACACGTATACACTGTCTCTACCACAACCAAATCCATAAAGGGTGCACACTTATACACTGTATCTACCACCATCCATAAGGGTGCACACTTATCCACTCCTACTCCCATAAAGGGTCACACTTATCACTGTCTCTACACACCATAGGGTGCACACTTATACACTGTCTCTACCAACACCATAAAGGGTGCACACTTATCCACTGTGTCATCTACAACACCATAAAGGGTGGCACATTATCACTGTCCCTACCACCTTTATTCAGGGGCACACTTATAACACTGTCCCTACCACTTTATAAAGGGTGCCACTTATACACTGTCCTACCACCCATTTATAAAGGGTGCCACACTTATACACACTGTCACTTCCCACCATTTATAAGTGTGCACACTTATACACTGTTCTACCACATCCATAAGGTGCACACTTTACACTGCGCTACCACCATCTAAAGGTGCACACTTATACACTGTCTCACTACACATCCATAAGGTTGCACACTTATACACTGTATCTACCAACATCCATAAAGGTGCACACTTATACACTGTCATCTACCACCATTAAAGGTTGCCACTTATACCTGTCCCCTACCACCATTTATAAAGGGTGCACACTTATACACGTACTACCACCATTTATAAAGGGTGCACACTTATACACTGTCCCTACCACCATTTATAAAGGGTGCACACTTATACACTGTCCCTACCACCTTTATAAAGGGTGCACACTTATACACTGTCCCTACCACCATTTATAAAGGTGCACACGTTATACCCTGTATCTACCACCATTTAAGGGTGCACACTTATACACTATCTACCACCATTTATAAAGGGTGCACCTTATACACTGAATCTACCACCATTTATAAGGGTGCACACTTATACACTGATCTACCACCATTTATAAAGGTGCACACTTTACACTGTATCTACCACCATTTATAAAGGGTCACACTTAACACTATCTCTACCATTTATAAAGGGTGCACACTTATCACTGTTCTACCACCATTGATAAAGGGTTGCACACTTATACACCTGTCACCACCATTTATAAAGGTGCCCTTTACACTTCACCACCATTTATAAGGGTGCCACACTTATTCATGTCCCACACCATTTATAAAGGGTGCACACTTATACCCTGTATCTGACCCACCATTCATAAAGGGGTGCACACTTATACACTGTATCTACCACCATTTATAAAGGGTGCACACTTTTACACTGATCTACCACCATTTATAAAGGGTGCACACTTATTACACTGTAGTCTACCACCATTTATAAAGGGTGCACACTTATACACTGTATCTACCACCATTTATAAAGGGTGCACACTTGTACACTGTATCTACCACCATTCATAAAGGGTGCACACTTATACACTATCTACCACCATTCATAAAGGGTGAACACTTATACACTGTATCTACCACCATTTATAAAGGGTGCACAACGTATCACTGGTATCTACCACCATTTTATCAAGGGTGCCACTTTTTCACTATCTATCCACCATTTATGAAAGGGTGCACAATTCAACTTGTATCTACCACCATTTATAAGGAGGGTGCCCACTATACACTGTATCACCACCATTATAAAAGGACCTGCACACTTATACACTGTATCTATCCACATTTATAAAGGGTGCCACTTATACACTGTACTACCACCATTTATAGGTGCACACTTTTACACTAATCTACCACCATTTTAAAGGTGCACACTTATCAACTGTATCCTACCCCCATTTTTTAAGGGTGCACACTATACACTGTATCTACCACCATAAAAGGGCCACTTAAAAGTATCTACAAGGGTGCACACTTATACACTGTATCTACCCACCATTTTAAAGGGTGCACACTTTTACACTATTCTACCACCATTTATAAGGGTGCACACTTATCACTTTATCTATCTACCACTCATTTATAAAGGTGGCACACTTTACACTTGTATCTACCACCTTTTACAAGGTGGTGGTAGAGACAGTGTATAAGTGTGCACCCTTTATGGATGTTGGTAGATACAGTGTATAAGTGTGCACCCTTTATGGATGTTGGTAGAGACAGTGTATAAGTGTGCACCCTTTATGGATGTTGGTAGATACAGTGTATAAGTGTGCACCCTTTATGGATGTTGGTAGAGACAGTGTATAAGTGTGCACCCTTTATGGATGTTGGTGGAGACAGTGCCCACTGGCAGACTTGGGTAAAGGGCTACAGGAGCCTCTAAAAAAAACCTTCTATTGGCAATGGACTTTTACAAATAGATAATCCACTGCTAGGTCCAGGCAAATGAGCAACCCCAATCTATAAATCCATCCAATAAGAACACAGGAAATCCAAAGTAAAATATAGTGAGAGTTAACAGGCCAGAAGGACAGGACTTGCGGACATTTTTGGATCTGTATGTAACCCTGGCTAGATGAATATTTGTTCTGTTTTTGTTCATTATTCTGTTTGTCTATTGGAAACTTTACAGCAGATACAATGTTCAATGCCTTCAAATGAAAAATGATATAAAGATAAATTACCCCAAAACTGCATAAACATCAGACTAACCTGGAAATCTGCCCTATATCGAATGGCCCCTGCCTATCACCCCTCCAAACCCCCACTTTCACGTTATTCCCATGTTTCAAAAACGCTACTGAACTTGCTCACCTGACCTGGTCCCTCGCTACCTTCCAGGAAGACGGCTGTCTGCGCAGCTTGAAACAGGGGCAGGGGGCGGCACCTAGACGGCGAGGGGTTGGGGGGGTGATAGACAATTTAGAGAAAAGTGTTTTTTTGAGTGAATTTGCCCTTTAAATGAATCAAATGTTGTTTACCATTTGAAAGCTACCATCTGATTGGTTGGGGCAAAATTTTTAATAAGAACTTTTATTACAGCTCCCTGTTAATATGTTAAGCTGGACTCCCCTAAACCTAAGTTTTGTTTTGGTTACAGTTGTTAAATTTGCTCCCAGCAAGAGAAATTCTACTTACAACCTCTGCGATCCACCCCCGCGGCTGTCTGCCACTACCGGGTAAGGCAAGGCTGTGACAGCGATGTAATGCTTAATGGCTGACTGCCTGCCCCAGGACGAGCCTCCACTGCTGCTGCCAGGGCCGTCTCTAGACTTTTTGGCACCTGAAAAAAAATTCCAAATGCTGCCCCCCCCCCCTGGCTGAACTGAAAGTGGGTGATGCTTTGTCCGGAGGTGGGGTGGTGTTTGTCCAGAAGTGGGAGGGGCTTTATACACATGACTGTTAAATAATGCCCACAGTGACTGGTATTAGATGCCCACAGTGACTGATAAATGATGCCCAAGATTGATTTTTGATATGCAGGGTAACCGTTTTTTTTTCTGGCATCAAAACTGCTGCCTCCCTACAGGGTGCTACTCTGTAATGTGCTTCACCTTGCCTCATTAGAGAGGCAGCACTGGCTGCTGCTCGTGAATAGAGAAGGCAAGTAGCAGCAGTAGTGGAGTGGGAGGAAGCGGTGGTGGATAGTGGAGGTTGTAAGTAGAATTTCTCTTGCTGGGAGCATATTTAATGACTTTAACCAACACGGGGGGTCCAGCTTATCATTTTTTCTGAAGGAGTGGACATAACCTTTAAGGGGCAGGTCCAGCCATAAAATAAAATCTTGTTATAGGTGCAGCAAGTTACTTACCAGATCCCTATTGGAAAAAGACAGGCTGGTGATTTTTTCACTGTGCGTTTCTTGTGGTTACCATCTGGTAATGAAATGCTGCCTCCTTTCTAGTGCTATTCAGTGGAAATCACACGCCACAGCGATTTTACAGTAACCAACCTCCCAAAAATCTAATCCTGTCTTCTTTTAGTGCTAACTGGTAAATGAGGCTTAGTTCCCCTTGAAATTTGCAGCCACCAATCTGTGGTATAATTCACCCAATCCCCCAGGACTAGGCCACACTAGGTGTTCTGGTATCCATTGTGCTGCAATAATGTTTGGTACGATTCACATGCGCTAGCAATAAACAGGACCAGCAATCCTGCCACTGGAGTGTTGGCATACCATAGGACCAGCACTCCCGCCACTGGGTGTGCACCCTTAGGGACCAGCACTCCTGCCACTGGGTGTGCACCCTTAGGGACCAGCACTCCTGCCACTGGGTGTGCACCCTTAGGGACCAGCACTCCCGCCACTGGGTGTGCACCCTTAGGGACCAGCACTCCCGCCACTGGGTGTGCACCCTTAGGGACCAGCACTCCTGCCACTGGGTGTGCACCCTTAGGGACCAGCACTCCTGCCACTGGGTGTGCTTTTATTGGGCAAAAAGGGTGTGTGTATCACTTTAAGGCTACCAAAAAGAGAAAAAGATGTGAAACAAACTTATTTTTCCCTTAGTCACACTGGCAAAATACACAAGATCAAGATGCAGTGACAATCTCATTGGATACATGGCTGGAACGCAGGAAAAACGTATCCAGTTGAACTTTTTAACTTGGCTCCCTTATCACTCTGGGTGCCACTTATTCTCACTTTGTGATCTGCGATCCCCCTGTCCTCTAGTTGACATTGGGTTGTTCTATTTTGGAGGAAGTAGAGATGGGCCCAAAACTGAGTTCGGACAAACTCGAGCTACACGAACTCTTATTTTCGTTTGGAAATGACAAAAATTTCCCTTGGCTGCAATTGTCTCCCTGTACTGTAAGCACTGAGAGTCGTCGGCGGCTGGGGGAAATCTGCAGTCCCGAGCATTCTTCCTATGCTTTACATACTGTATGCTTTATATAGGGAGAATGCTTGAGACTGTGAGCAGCGTGCTCATTAGAAATGACAACAATCGTGCACGTGTGAACCCAGAATTTACTCAGGACAGAGGCCAAGCTTACACGACTGTGATATATTTACCTGCTTTGTACGGACATCCCACCCACACAGCCAGCCCTCCAGTTCACAAATCACCCAGTGCCACAGCCAGCCCTCCATTTCACAAATTACCCAGTGCCACAGCCAGCCCTCCAGTTCACAAATCACCCAGTGTCAACAGCCAGCCCTCCAGTTCGCTAATCATGCAGTGTCACAGCCAGCCCTCCAGTTCACAAATCACCCAGTGCCACAGCCAGCTCTCCAGTTCGCTAATCATGCAGTGTCACAGCCAGCCCTCCAGTTCGCAAATCACCCATGTCACAACGCAGACCCTCCAGTTCTCTAACCAATGCAGTGTCACACAGCCCTCCATTTCACAAATCACCCAGTGCCACAAGCCAGCTCTTCCGTTCGCTAATCATGCAGTGTCACGCCACCCCTCCAGTTCGCAACATTCACCCAGTGTCACAGCCAGCCCTCCCAGTTCACTATCACCAGTGTCACAGCCAGCCCTCCAGGTCTACTAATCACCCAGTTCACAGCCATCCCTCCAGTTCACTAATCACCCAGTGTCACGCCAGCCCTCCAGCATTAACAATCACCCAGTGTCACAGCCAGCCCTCCAGTTCACAAATCACCCAGTCCACACACCAGCCCTCCAGTTTACAAATTACCCAGGGTCATAGCCCCGCCCTCCAGTTCACAAATCACCCAGTGCTACAGCCAGCCCTCTAGTTCACAAATCACCCAGTGCCACAGCCAGCCCTCCAGTTCACAAACTCACCCAGTGTCACAGCCAGCCCTCTAGTTCACAAATCACCCAGTGTCACAGCCAGCCCTCTAGTTCACAAATCACCCAGTGTCACAGCCAGCCCTCTACTTACAAATCACCCAGTGTCACAGCCAGCCCTCCAGTTCACAATCACCCAGTGTCACAGCCACCTCTAGCTTACAAATCACCCTGGTCACAGCCAGCCCTCAGTCACAAACCACCCAGTGTCAGCGCCAGCACCCTCTAACTTACAAATCACCCAGTGTCACGCCAGCCCTCCATCACAAATCACCCAGTGCCATCGCCAGCCCTCCAGTTCATCACAATCCCCAGTTATAACACAGCCAACCCTCCAGTTACAAATCACCCGCCGTGCCACAGCCCGCCTCCCAGTTTTATCAAATACCAAGTTATGCCCGCCCTAATAGCCCAGCCTCGATTCACAATCAACCCCGTGCCACAGCCAGCCCTTCATTCACCAAATCACCCAGTGCCACAGCAAGCCCTCCAGTTCAAAGTACCCAGTGTAATACCCTCCCTCCATTCACAATCACCCAGTGCCCAGCAGCCCATTTCACAAGCACCCAGTGGCCACACAGCCCTCCCGGTCACAAATCACCCCAGTGCAACAGCCACCTCCAGTTCACAAAGTCACCCATGCCACAGCCAGTCCCTCACATTTCACAATCACCCACCCCGCAGTGTCACAGCACAGCCCTCCAAGTTTTCGCTAATCATGCAGTGTCACAGCCAGCCCTCCAGTTCGCAAATCACCCAGTGTCACAGCCAGCCCTCCAGTTCGCTAATCACCCAGTGTCACAGCCAGCCCTCCAGTTCACTAATCCCCCAGTATCACAGCCAGCCCTGCAGTTCACTAATCACCCAGTGCCACAGCCAGCCCTCCAGCTTACAAATCACCCAGTGTCACAGCCAGCCCTCCAGTTTACAAATACTCAGTGTCATAGCCCGCCCTCCAGTTCACTTATATCACCCAGTGTCACAGCCAGCCCACTAACTTACAAATCACCCAGTGTCACAGCACGCCCTCCAGTTTTAATTACAACTTACCCAGTGTAATATCCCGCCCGCCCTCCAGTTCAAAAGTCACCCAGTGCCACAGCCAGCCCTCTCGTTCACAAATCACCCAGTGCCACAGCCACCCTCAGTCACTAATCACCAGTGTCACAAGCCAGCCTCCAGTGTTCACAAATCACCACCCATGTCCACAGCCAGCCCTCCACTTCAAATCACCCAGTGTCACAGCCGCCCTCCCAGTTCACTAATCAACCCAGTGTCACAGCCAGCCCTCCTTCACTAATCACCCAGTGTCACAGCCAGCCCTCCAGCTTACAAATCACCCCAGGTCACAGCCATCCCTCCAGTTAACCAAACCAGTGCCACAACCAGAGCCTCCAGTTTACAAATAACCCAGGGTCATAGCCCGCCCTCCCGTTTCACAATCACCCAGGTGCTACAGCCAGCCCCTCTAGTTTTCACAAATCATCAGCACATGCCACAGCCAGCCCTCCCTAGTTCACAAATCACCCCCAGTACAGCAGCTCCTCTAGTTCACAAATCACCCATGTCCAGCCAGCCCTTAGTTCACAAATCAAAGCCCAGTGTCACACCCGACCCTCTAGCTTACAAATCACCCGTGGTCACGCACAGCCACTCTAGTTCACAAACACACAGTGTCACAGCCACCCTCCATCAGCTTATACAAATCCACCAGTGTCACACGCCAGCCCCTCCGTTTCACAAACCACCCAGTGTCACGGTCACAGCCAGCCCATAACTTCCAATCACCCAGTGTCCACAGCCAGCCCTCCAGTGCCAAAATCACCAGTGCCACAGCCAGCCTCCAGTTCACAAATCACCACAGTTAAACCAGCCAACCCTCCAGTTCCACAAATCACCCAGTCCACATACAAGTCAGAGTTACCAAATTACCAAGTTTAATAGCCCGCCATCCATTACACAATCACGCCCAGTTGCCACAGCCAGCCCTGCATGTCACAAATCACCCAGTGCCACAGCAAGCCCTCCAGTTTACAAATTACCCAGTGTAATATGCCCGCCCCTCCAGTTTCACAAATACCCCCAGTGCCACAAGCCAGACCTTCGGTAACAAATCACCATGCCACAACCAGACCCTCCAGTATTACAATTACACGTTTCTAGCCCGCCCTCCGTTCACAAATCACCCGTGCTACAAGCCAGCCCTACTGTTCACTTCACAATCACCCAGGTCACAACGCCGCCCTCCCAGTTCACAAATCACCCAGTGCTATCAGCCAGCCCTCTAGCTATAAAATAATCAGGTTACAAACCACCTCTAGTTCCCAGACCCCACACAGTGTCACAGCCACCCTCCGTTCACAAAACACACCCGTGTCACAGTCGCCTCTCCAGCTTACAACCACCCAGTTTCCGCTCAGCCCTCTAACCTTACAAATCACACAGTGTCACAAGACCCAGCCCTTAGCTTACAAAGTCACAAGTGCACAGCCAGCCCTTAGCTACAAATCACACGTGTCACAGCCAGCCTCTCGACTTACACATCAACCCTGGTCACACAGCCAGCCCTCCAGTTCACAACCGTACCCAGTGTCAAGCCAGCCCTCATTTCACAATCACCAGTGCCACAGCCAGCCCTCCATTTACAACATCACCCAGTGTCACAGCCAGCCCTCTAGCTTACAAATCACCCAGTGTCACAGCCAGCCCTCCAGTTCGCAAATCACCCAGTGTCACAGCCAGCCCTTCCTCATCACAAATCACCCGTGCCACAGCCAGCCCTCCAGTTCGTAATCATGTGGTTCACCAGCCAGCCCTCAGTTTCGCAAATACCCAGTGTCACAGCCAGACTCTAGTTACAAATGCACCCAGTGTCACAGCAGCCCTTCAGTTCACAATCACCAGTGCCAAACTCCAGCCCTCCAGTGTACAAATTACCCACGTGTCATAGCCCGCCCTCCAGTTCCCCAGAACATCACCAGTGCCACAGCCAGACCTCCAGTCGTTCAAACAATCACCAAGTGCCACAGCCAACCTTCAGTTCACAAATCACCCCCAACCAGTGCCACAGCCAGCCTCCAGTCCAAATAACACCAGTGTCACAGCCGAGCCCTCCAGTCGCTCATATGCAGTGTCACAGCCAAACCCCCGTTCACTAATCACTCAGGGTCACAGCACAGCACCGCCGTTCAAAATCACCCAGTGCCCACAGCCAGCCCTCCATTGTCACAAATCACCCAAGTTAAACACACAGCCAAAACCTCCCATTCACAACAATACACCCAGTGCCACAGCCAGCCCTCCAGTTTACAAATTACCCAGTGTAATAGCCCGTCCTTCAGTTCACAAATCACCCAGTGCTACAGCCAGCCCTCCATTTCACAAATCACCCAGTTAAACACAGCCAACCCTCCAGTTCACAAATCACCCAGTGCCACAGCCAGCCCCCAGTTTATAAATTACCCAGTGTCACAGCCCGCTCCAGTTTCACAAATCACCCATTCCCACCAGCCCCTCCAGTTCACAAATCCCCAGTGTTTCAGCCAGCCTCCAGTCCAACAAAATCCACCCGTGCCACAGCCAGGCCCTTCAGTTCACAAAATCACCAGTGCCACAGCCACAGCCTCCAGTTCGCTCAACACCAGTGCCCCGCAGCCCTCATTTCACAAATCACCCAGTGCCATACAGCCACCCTCAGTTCACAAATCAAACTTCGGGGGGGGCCCCAGCAGGCACTCCAGTTCACACAAATCACCCGTGTCACAGCAGCCCTCAGTTCACAAACACCAGTGCCACCAAGCCCTTCAATTCACAAATCACGCCAGTGCCAAGCCAGGCCCTCCAGTTCGCTAATCACCCTGTCTCACAGCCACCCTTCGTTCACAAAATCACCCAGTGCCACAGCCAAGCACCTTCAGTTCCACAATCACCCAGTGCCCCAGCCAGCCTCCCTCAGTCACAAACCACCCAGTGTCACAGCCCACCCTCTAACTTACAAATCACCAGTGGTCACAGCCAGTGCCCTCCAGTTCACAAATCACCAGTGCCACCAGCCCAGCCCTCCAGTTCACCAAATCACCCAGTTAACACAGGCCAACCCTCCAGTTTACAAATCACCCAGTGCCACAGCCGCCTCCAGTTTACAAATGTACCCAATTTAATTGCCCGCCCTCCATTTCAACAAACACCCCAGGCCACAGCCAGCCCTTCATTCACAAATCACCCAGTGCCACAGCCACGCCCTTTCCAGTTCGCTAATCACCAGTGCCCCAGCCAGCCCTTCATTCACAATCCACCCAGTGCCACAGCCAGCCCTTCAGTTCACAAATCACCATGGCCCCACCAGCCCTCCAGTTCACAAATATCACCCAGTGTCACAGCCAGCCCCCAGTCCAAATCACCCGGATGGCCACAGCCAGCCCTTCAGTTCACAAATCAACCAGTGCCACAGCATGCCCCCTCCATTGCGCTAAATCACCCTGTGCCACAGCCGCCTTCTCACAACAATCCACCCAGTGCCCCAGCCAGCCCTCCAGTTCACAAATCACCCAGTGACACAGCCAGCCCTTCATTTCACAATCACCCAGTGCCACAGCCAGCCCTCCAGTTCACAAATCACCCAGTGTCACAGCCAGCCCTCTAGCTTACAAATCACCCAGTGTCACAGCCAGCCCTCCACTTCGCAAATCACCCAGTGCCACACCAGCCCTCCCTAGCAAATCACCCAGTGTCACAGCCCAGCCCGTCCGTTCACAAATCACCAGTGTCACCAGCCAGCCTCTAGCTTACAAATCACCCATGTCACACGCCACCCCTCCCAGTTCGCACTCACCCAGTGCTCAAAACAGCCAGCCCTGCAGTTCCAAATCACCCAGGCCGACACGCCAGCCTCCAGTTTCGCTAATACATGCATGGCACAGCACAGCCCTCCAGTTCGCAAATCACGCAGGGTCCACGCCAGCCCTCATTTCAACACAATCACCCCAGTGTCACGAGCAGCCCTTCAGTTCACAAATCAACCCAGTGGCCACAAACCAGTCCCTCCAGTTACAATTACCACGGTCAACACAGCCTCCAGTTCACAAATCCCAGTTGCCACAGCCAGCCCCAGCTTACAAATAACCCAGTGTCACAGCCCAGCCCTCCAGTTTACAAATACCCAGTGTCATACGCCCAGCCCTCCAGTCACTTAATCACCCAGTGTCAACAGCCAGCCCTCCAGCTTACAAATCACCAGTGTCACAGCAGCCCTCCAGTTTACAACAGTTACCGCAGTTGTCGTAAGCCCCGCCCCCCTACCAGTTCACAAATCACCCAGTGCTAACAGCCACCTCTGTTCACAACATCACCCCCGTGTCACAGCCAGCCCTCCAGTTCACAACCTCACCAGGGCCTAAACCATCCCTCCCGTTTACAAATTAACCCAGTGTCATAGCCAACCGCCTCCAGTTCACAAATCACCCAGTGACTACAGCCCAGCCCTCTATTCCACAATAACCCGTTTCACAGCCAGCCCTCCAGTTTAAACAAATTACCCAGTGTATAAAGCCCCGCCCCCATTCACAATCACCACAGTCCACAGCCAGCCCTTCAGTCACAATCATCACCCAGTGCCACCGCGCCCTTCAGTTCACACAATCATCACCAGTGCCACAGCCCTCCTCGTTCACAAATCACCCAGTGTCACAGCAAGCCCTCCAGTTCGCTAATCATGCAGTGTCACAGCCAGCCCTCCAGTTCACAAATCACCCAGTGTCACAGCCAGCCCTCCAGTTCACAAATCACCCAGTGTCACAGCCAGCCCTCCAGTTCACAATCACCCAGTGCCACAAACCGCCCCTCCATTTACAAATTACCACATGTCATAGCCCGCCCTCCAGTTCACAAATCACCCATTGCTACCGCCAGCCCTCTAGTTCACAAATCACCCAGTGTCACGCCAGCACCCTCCATTCACAAATCACCCAGTGCTACAGACCAGCACCCTCTAGCTTAACAAATAACCCAGTGTTACAAGCCACCCTCTATCACAAACCACAACAGTGGTCACACCGCCCCCATTCACAAACCACCCAGTGTCACAGTCAGCCCGCCAGCTTCAAACCACCCAGTGTCACAGCCAGCCCTCTAACTTACAAATCACACAGTGTCACAGCCAGCCCTCTAGCTTACAAATCACAGTGTCACAGCCAGCCCCTCTAGCTTACAAATCACACAGTGTCACAGCCAGCCCTCCTAACGTACAATCCCCATGTGTCACAGCCAGCCCCAGTTCCACAACCACCCAGTGTCACAGCGCAGCCCTCCATTTCCCAAATCACCCAGGCCCAGCCACTAGCCACCTCCATTTCACAAAATCACCCAGTGTCACAGCCAGCCCTCTAGCTTACAACAATCACCCAGTGTCACAGCCAGCCCTCCCGTTCGCAATCACCCAGTGTCACAAGCCAGCCCTTCAGTTCACAATCACCGTGCCACAGCCAGCCCTCCAATTTCGCTAATCATGCAGTGCACCAGCCCTCGCCTCCAGTTCGCAAATCACCACGTGGTCACAGCCAGCCCTCTAGTTCACAACACCCAGTGTCACAGCCACCCTTCAATTCACAATCCCCGTGCCACAACCAGTTCCACTCCAGTCTTACAAATTCCCACCCATGTCATAGCCCGCCCTCCAGTTCAGAAATCACCCAGTGCCACAGCCAGACCTCCAGATCACAAAGTCACCCAGTGCCACAGCCAGACCTTCAGTGCACAAGCTCACCCAGTGCCACAGCCAGCCCTCCAGTTCACAAATCACCCAGTGTCACAGCCAGCCCTCCAGTCGCTAATCATAGCATGTCACAGCCACCCTCCAGTTCACAAATCACCCAGTGCCACAGCCAGCCCTCCAGTTCACAAATCACCACAGTTAAACACAGCCAACCCTCCAGTTCACAAATCACCCAGTGCCACAGCCAGCCCTCCAGTTTCAAATTACCAAGTGTAATAGCCCTGCCTCCAGTTCACAAATCACCCAGTGCCACAGCCAGCCCTTCAGTTCACAAATCACCCAGTGCCACAGCCAAGCCCTCCAGTTTACAAATTACCCAGTGTATATAGCCCGCCCTCCAGTTCACAAATCACCAAGTGCCACAGCCAGCCCTTCAGTTCACAAATCACCCAGTGCAACAACCAGCCCTCCAGTTCACAAATCACCCAGTGTCACAGCCAGCCCTCAGTTCACAAATCACCCAGTGCCAAGCCAGCCCTCCAGTTCACAAATCACCCAGTGTCACAGCCAGCCCTCCAGTTGCTAATCATGCAGTGTCACAGCCGCCCTCCAGTTCGCAAATCACCCAGTGTCACAGCCAGCCCTCCAGTTCGCTAATCACCCAGTGTCACAGCCAGCCCTCCAGTTCACTAATCCCCCAGTATCACCACAGCCAGCCTGCAGTTCACTAATCACCCAGTGCCACAGCCAGCCCTCCAGCTTACAAATCACCCAGTGTCACAGCCAGCCCTCCAGTTTACAAATTACCCAGTGTCCAAGCCCGCCCTCCGTTCACTTATCACCCAGTGTCACAGCCAGCCCTCCAGCTTACAAATCACCCATTAGTCACAGCCAGCCCTCCAGTTTACAAATTACCCAGTGTCATAGCCCGCCCTCCAGTTCACAAATCACCCAGTGCCACAGCCAGCCCTCTAGTTCACAAATCACCCAGTGTCACAGCCACGCCCTCCATTCACAAATCACACCATGGCCTCAACCAGCCCCTCCAGTTTACAAATTACCCAGTGTCATAGCCCGCCCTCCAGTTCACAAATCATCCAGTGCTACAGCCAGCCCTCTAGTTCACAAATCACCCAGTTTCACAGCCAGCCCTCCAGTTTACAAATTACCCAGTGTAATAGCCCGCCCTCCAGTTCACAAATCACCCAGTGCCACAGCCAGCCCTTCAGTTCAACAAATCACCCAGTGCCACAGCCAGCCCTTCAGTTCACAAATCACCCAGTGCCACAGCCAGCCCTCCAGTTCAACAATCACCCCAGGGTCACGCAAAGCCCTCCAGTTCGCTAATCATGCAGTGTCACAGCCAGCCCTCCAGTTCACAAATCACCCAGTGTCACAGCCACCCTCCAGTTCACAAATCACCCAGTGTCACAGCCAGCCCTCCAGTTCACAAATCACCCAGTGCCACAACCAGCCCTCCAGTTTACAAATTACCCAGTGTCATAGCCCGCCCTCCAGTTCACAAATCACCCAGTGCTACAGCCAGCCTCTAGTCACAAATCACCCAGTGTCACAGCCAGCCCTCCAGTTCACAAATCACCCAGTGCTACAGCCAGCCCTCTAGCTTACAAATAACCCAGTGTTACAGCCAGCCCTCTAGTTCACAAACCACACAGTGTCACAGCCAGCCCTCCAGTTCACAAACCACCCAGTGTCACAGTCAGCCCTCCAGCTTACAAACCACCCATGTCACAGGGCCAGCCCTTAACTTACAAATCACACAGTTCACAGCCAGCCCTCTAGCTTACAAATCACAGTGTCACAGACAGAGCCCTCTAGCTACAATCAGTGTCACAGCCAGCCCTCTAACTTACAAATCACCCTGTGTCACAGCCAGCCCTCCAGTTCACAAACCACCCAGTGTCACAGCCAGCCCTCCATTCACAAATCACCCATGCCACAGCCAGCCCTCATTTTCAAACAAATCACCCACCAGTGTCACAGCCAGGCCCCTAGCTTACAATCCCCAGTTGTCACGCCAGCCTCAGTTCGCAAATCCACCCAGGTGTCACAGCCAGCCTTCATGTCATCAAATCACCCCAGTGCCACAGCCAGCCCGCCCCCCCCTCCAGTTCGCTAATCCATGCAGTGTCACTAATCCACCCTCCCCTCAGTTTCGCAAATCACCCAGTGGTCACAACAGCCAAGCCCTCTAGTTCACAATCACCCAGTGTCACACAGCTCTTCAGTTCACAAATCACACCAGTGCCACAATAAAGCCTCAGCCCTCCAGTTGTAGCAAATTACCCAGTGTCATAGCCCGCCCTCCAGTTCAGAAATCACCCAGTGCACACAGCCAGGACCTACAGTTCACAAATCACCCGTTCAAAGCCAGACCTCTTCAGTTTACAAATCACCCGTGCCCAGACCCAGCCCTCCAGTTCACAAATCACCCAGTGTCACAGCCAGCCCTCCAGTTCGCTAATCATGCAGTGTCACAGCCAAACCCTCCAGTTCACTAATCACTCAGTGTCACAGCCAGCCCTCCAGTTCACAAATCACCCAGTGCCACAGACAGCCCTCCATTTCACAAATCACCCAGTTAAACACAGCCACCCTCCAGTTCACAAATCACCCAGTGCCACAGCCAGCCCTCCAGTTTACAAATTACCCAGTGTAATAGCCCGTCCTTCAGTTCACAAATCACCCAGTGCTACAGCCAGACCCTCCATGTCTCACAATCACCAGTAAACAAGAACAAACCTCCAGTTCACAATCACACCTACGCGGCCACAGCCAGACCCTCCATTTATAAATTACTCAGTGTCACACCGCCTCCAGTTCCCAAATCACCCAGTGCCCCAGCCAGCCCTCCAGTCACAAATCACCCAGTGTCACAGCCAGCCACTCAGTTCACAAATCACCAGATGCCACAGCCAGCTTCAGTTCACAAAATCCACCCAGTGCCACAGCCAGCCCTCCATTTCGCTAATCACACACCAGTGCCACCAGCAGCCCTTCATTTCACAAATCACCCAGTGCCCACAGCAGCCTTCATTCACAACTCACCCGTGCCCAGCCAGGCCCTCCAGTTCACAAATCACCCCAGTGTCACAGCAAGCCAGGCCCTCCACGTTCACAAATCACCCAGTGCCACAGCCAGCGCCTTCAGTTCACAAATCACCCTGCCACAGCCAGCCCTTCCAGTTCGCTAATCACCCTGTGCACAGCCAAGCCCTTCAGTTCAAAATCACCCCAGATGCCACAGCCAGCCTTCAGTTCACAAATTCACCCAGTGCCCAGCCAGCGCCCTCCAGTTCACGAATCACACCATGACACAGCCAGCCCCCTTCTTTCACCAATCACCCAGGGCCACAGCCAGCCCTCCAGTTCACAAATCACCCGATGTCACAGCCAGCCCTCAGCTTACAAATCACCAGGCACCACAGCACAGCCCGCCACTTCGCAAATCACCCAGTGTCAACACAAAGCCAGCCCTCCAATTCACAAAATCGCCCAGGTCACAGCCAGGCCCTCTAGCGTTACAAATCACCCAGTGTCACAGCCAGTCCCTCCAGTTCGCAAATCACCGCAGTGTCAAGCCGCCCTTCCAGGTTCACAAATCACCAGTGCCACAGACCAGCCCTCCAGTCCGCTAATCATTGCAGTGTCAACAAGCAGCCCTCCAGTTCGCAAATCACCCAGGTGTCACCAGCCAGCCCCTCCATTTCACAAATCACCCAGTTGCACAGCCAGCCTCATTCACAATACACCCAGTTGCCACAACAAGCCCTCCAGTTGTACAAATTACCCAACCGGTGTCATAGGCCAGCCCTGACCAGTTCACAAATCACCGTCTGCCACAGCCAGCCTCCAGCTTACAAATCACCCAGATTGGTCACAGCCGCCTCCAGTTTACAAATTACCGTGTCCATAGCCGCCTCCAAGTTCAACTTATCACCCAGTGTCACAGCCAGCCCTCCAGCTTAACAATCACCGCATGTCACACCAACGCCTCCAGTTTACAAATTAACCCAGTGTCTAGACCGCCGCCCTCCAGTTCAAAAATCACCCGTGCTACAGCACACCCTCCAGTTTCACAAATCACCCAGTGTCACAGCCAGCCCTCCAGTCTCACAAAATCACCCATGCCTCAACCACCTCTCAGTGTTACAAATACCCAGTGTCATAGCCCGCCCTCCAGTTCACAAATCACCCAGTGCTACAGCCACCTCTGAGTTCACAAATCACCCAGTTTCAACGCACACGCACATCCCTTCCAGTTTACCAAATTACCCAGTGTAATAGGCCCTCGCCCCCTCTCCAGTTCACAAATCACCCCGCCACAGCCAGCCCTCATTCACAACATCACCGGCCACCAGCCAGTCCCTCATTCACAAAACCACCCAGTGCCAGCAGCAGCCCCTAACCAGTTCCACAATCACCCAGTGTCACAGCAAGCCTCCAGTTCGCTAATCAGCGTGTCAAGCCAGCCACTCCAGTTCACAAATCACCCAGTGTCACAGCCAGGCCCTCCAGTTTACAAATCACCCAGTTGTCACAGACCAGCCTCAGTTCACAAATCACCCAAGTGCACACAACCAGAGCCCCTCATTTTAAAACTTGTACCCAGTGTCATAGCCGCCCTCAGTTCACAAAATCACACAGTGCTACAACCAGCCCTCTAGTTTCACCAAACCCAGTTGTCACAGCCAGCCCTCCAGTTCCAAATCACCCAGTGCTACAGCCAGTCACTCTAGTTACAATAACCCATGTTACAAGGCCAGCTCCCTAGTTCACAAACCACACAGGTTAACAAGCCAGCCCTCCTTCACAAACCAACCTAGTGTCACATTCAGCCCTCCAGTTACAAACCACCCAGTGTTCACAGCCAGCTCTAATTACAAATTCAACACAGTGTCCCCACGCCAGCCTCTAGCTACAAATCACGTGTCACAACAGCAGCCCTTAGCTTACAAATCACACGTGGTCACAGCCAGTCCCTCTAAACTTACAAATCACCCTTGTCACACGTCCAGCCTCCAGTTCCACAAAAACAAACACCCAGTGTCACAGCCAAGCCACCTCCACTTTCTAGCAAATCACCCCAAACGTGCAACAGCCGCCCTCCCTCCATTTCACAATCAACCCAGTGTCCACAGAACGCCCCTATGCTACAATCACCCATGTCAGCCAGCCATCTCAGTCGCAAATCACCCATTCACAGCCGCCCTTCAATCGTCACAAATCACCCAGTTCCAACAGCCAGCCCCTCCAGTCGCTAATCATGTCAGTTGTCACAGCCAGACCTCCAGTTCGCAAATCACCCGGTGTCACAGCCAGCCCTCTAGTTCACAATAATCACCCAGTGTCACGAGCCAGGCCCTTCATTTACAAATCACCCGTGCCACAACCGCCCTCCCAGTTTACAATTACCATGGTCAAGTGCCCGACCTCCCAGGTTCAGAAATCACCAGTGCCACAGCCAGATCCTGCAGTTCACAAATCACCCAGGCCCAGCCAGAACTTATTCACAAATCCCCCATGGCACAGCCAGCCCTCAAGGTTCACAAATCACCCCGTGTCACAGCCAGCACGCTCCATTCGTAATATGCGTGTCACAGCCCAACCCTCAGTTCACTAATCACTCAGTGGTCAAGCCAGCCCTCCAGTTCCAAAATCACCCAGTGCCACAGAACAGCCCTCCATTTCCCAAATCACCCAGTATAAACACACCACCTCCAGTTCACAATCCCCAGTGCACAGCCAGCCCTCCAGTTTACAAATAACCCGTGATATAGCCTGCCGTCCTTCAGTTCAAGAATCACCCCAGTGCTACAGCCAGCCCTCCATTTCACAAATCCCCCAGTTTAAACTACAGCCAAACCCTCAGTTTCACCAATCACCCAGTGCCACAGACAGCCTCCCAGTTATAATACCAGTAACCCGCACCCCAGGTCACACCCCCATGCCCATCCAACTCCCTCGTGCCACCAGCCCCAGTACATCACCAAGTGTCACAGCCAGCCCTCCCAGTTCACAATCACCAGTGCCACAGCCAGCCCTTCAGTTCACAAATCACCCAGTGCCACACCAGCCCTCCAGTTCGCTAATCACCCATGCCACAGCAGCCCTTCATTCACAAATCACCCAGTGCCACAGCCACTCCTTCACTCACAAATCCCCAGTGCCCCAGCCCTCCAGTTCACAAATCACCCAGTGTCACAGCCAGCCCTCCAGTGCCTCAACATCACCCAGTGCCACAGCCAGCCCTTCAGTTCACAAATCACCCAGTGCCACAGCCAGCCCTCCAGTTCGCTACTCACCCTGTGCCACAGCCAGCCCTTCAGTTCACAAATCACCCAGTGCCACAGCCAGCCCTTCATTTCACAAATCCGCCCAGTGCCCCACCAGCCCTCCAGTTCACAAATCACAGCGTTGACACAGCCAGCCCCGTTCATTTCATTCACAAATCACCCAGTGCCAGCCAGCCCTCCAGTTCACAAATCACCCAGTGTCACAGCCAGCCCTCTAGCTTACAAATCACCCAGTGTCACAGCCAGCCCTCCACTTCGCAAATCACCCAGTGCCACAGCCAGCCCTCCACTTCGCAAATCACCCAGTGTCACAGCCAGCCCTCCGTTCACAAATCACCCAGTGTCACAGCCAGCCCTCTAGCTTACAAATCACCCAGTGTCAACAGCCAGCCCTCCAGTTCGCAAATCACCCAGTGTCACAGCCAAGCCCTTCAGTTCACAAACCACCCAGTGCCACAGCCAGCCCTCCAGTTCGCTAATCATGCAGTGTCACAGCCAGCCCTCCAGTTCGCAAATCACCCAGTGTCACAGCCAGCCCTCCATTTCATTCACAAATCACCCAGTGTCACAAGCCAGCCGTTCAGTTCACAAATCACCCAGTGCCACAACCAGCCCTCCAGTTTACAAATTACCCAGTGTCATAGCCGCCTCCAGTTCACAAATCACCCAGTGCCACAGCCAGACCTCCAGTTCACAAATCACCCAGTGCCACAGCCAGACCTTCAGTTCACAAATCACCCAGTGCCACAGCCAGCCCTCCAGTTCACAAATCACACCAGTGTCACAGCCAGCCCTCCAGTTCGCTAACATGCAGTGTCACAGCCAACCCTCCAGTTCACTAATCACTCAGTGCCACAGCCAGCCCTTCAGTTCACAAATCACCCAGTGCCACAGCCAGCCCTCCAGTTCGCTAATCATGCAGTGTCACAGCCAACCCTCCAGTTCACTTATCACCCAGTGTCACAGCCAGCCCTCTAGCTTACAAATCACCCAGTGTCACAGCCAGCCCTCCAGTTCACAAATCACCCAGTGCCACAACTAGCCCTCCAGTTTACAAATTAACCCAGTGTCATAGCCCCCGCCCTCCGTTCAAAAATCACCCAGTGTCACAGCCAGCCCTCTAGTTCACAATCACCCAGTGCCACAGCCAGCCCTCCAGTTCACAAATCACCCAGTGTCACAGCCAGCCCTCCAGTTCACAAATCACCCAGTGCCACAGCCATCCCTCCAGTTTACAAATTACACAATGTCATAGCCCGCCCTCCAGTTCACAAATCACCCAGTGCCACAGCCAGCCCTTCAGTTCACAAATCACCCAGTGCCACAGGCAGCCCTTCAGTTCACAAATCACCCAGTGCCACAGCCAGCCCTCCAGTTCGCTAATCATGCAGTGTCACAGCCAGCCCTCCAGTTCACAAATCACCCAGTGTCACAGCCAGCCCTCCAGTTCACAAATCACCCAGTGCCACAACCAGCCCTCCAGTTTACAAATTACCCAGTGTCATAGCCCGCCCTCCAGTTCACAAATCACCCAGTGCTACAGCCAGCCCTCTAGTTCACAAATCACCCAGTGTCACAGCCAGCCCCAGTTCACAATCACCCCAGTGCTAAAGCCAGCCCTCTAGCTTACAAATAACCCAGTGTTACAGCCAGCCCTCTAGTTCACAAACCACACAGTGTCACAGCCAGCCCTCCAGTTCACAAACCACCCAGTGTCACAGTCAGCCCTCCAGCTTACAAACCACCCAGTGTCACAGCCAGCCCTCTAACTAACAAATCACACAGTGTCACGCCAGCCCTCTAGCTTACAAATCAGTGTCACAGCCAGCCCTCTAGCTTACAAATCACACAGTGTCACAGCCAGCCCTCTAACTTACAAATCACCCTGTGTCACAGCCAGCCCTCCAGTTCACAAACCACCCAGTGTCACAGCCAGCCCTCTAACTTACAAATCACCCTGTGTCACAGCCAGCCCTCCAGTTCACAAATCACACCAGTGCCCACACAGCCCTCCATTCACACACAAATCACACCAATGTTAACACAGCCAACCCTCCGTTCACAAACCACCAGTGCCACAGCCGCCCCTCCAGTTACAAATACCCAGTGTAATAGCCCGTCCTTCAGTTCACAAATCACCCAGTGCTACAGCCAGCCCTCCATTTCACAAATCACCCAGTAAAACACAGCCAACCCTCCAGTTCCAAATCACCCCGTGCCACAGCCAGCCCTCCAGTTATAATTACCAATTTGTCACGAGCCCTCCCTCAGTTTCACAAATCACCCAGTGCCAGCTGCCCCAGCCACAACCCTCCAGTTCACAAATCACCCAGGTCACACCAGCCTCCAGTTCACAAATCACCCGTGCCACAGCCAGCCCTTCAGTTGCACAAACACCCCACCCAGTGCCACAGCCAGCCCCCCAGTTCGCTAATCAACCCGTGCCCCACCAGCCCTGTCATTCACAAATCACCCAGTGCCACAGCCGCCCTTCAGTCACAAATCACCCAGTGCCCCAGCCAGCCCTCCAGTTTCACAAATCAATCACCCAGTGTCACAGCCAGCCCTCCAGTTCACAACAATCACCCAGTGCCACAGCCAGCCCTTCAGTCACAAATCACCCATCCACAAAGCCCTCGTGCAACAATCCCAGTCCAGTCCCGCAAGCTTAAGTTCACTTACAGTGCCACCAGCCAGCCTATCTCACCAAATCACCCATTGACACAGCCAGCCCTTCAGTTCACTAATACCCCAGTGCCCCCAGCCACCATCCAGGTTCACAATCACCCCGTGAACGACAGCCAGCGCTTCATTTCACAAATCAACCCAGTTGCCACAGCAGGCCCTCAGTTCAGTCAGACACCCATTGTCACAGCCAGCCCTCTTAGCTTACAAATCACCCATTGTCAGCAGCCACGCCCTCCACTTTCGCAACATCTCACCTCAGTGCCACAGCCAGCCCTCACTTCGCAATAACCAGTTGTCACATCAGCAGCCCTCCAGTTCACAAATCACCGCATTGTCCAGCAGCCCTCTAGCTTACAAATACACCCAGTGGTCACAGCCAGCCTCCAGTTCTCAAATCACCCAGTGTCACTCAACGCGCAGTCCTGCTATATTCACACAATCACCCCAGTGCCACAGCCAGCCCTCCAGTTTTCGCTAATCATGCAGTGTCATCAGGCCAGCCCTCCAGTTCGGCGAAATCACCCTATTGTCACAGCTCAGCCACTCCATCACAAGTCCACCCAGTGTCACAGCCAGCCCTTCAGTTTCACAAATCAGCACCTAGTGCCACAACCCAGCCCGCTCCAGTTACAAATTACCATGTGTCATAGAGGCCCGCCCGCCAGTTCTACAAATTCACCCCGGGCCACCCGCCACTCCATGTCCCAAAATCACCCAGTGCCACAGAGCCAGACCTTAAGTTCAGCTCAAATCACCGAAGTGACAGCCAAGCCCTGCACAGTTCACAAAATCAACCCAGTGTCACAGCCAAGCCCTCACAGTTTCGCTCAATCATAGCAGTGTCCAGCCAACCCTCCGTTCACTAATCACTCAGTGCCACAGCCCAGCCCTACAGTTCACAAATCATCCCAGTGCCACAGCCAGCCCTCCAGTTCGGCGTATCATGCAGTTTGTCACAGCCAACCCTCCGTGTCACTTATCACACACAGTGTCAGCAGCCTATCCTCACTTAATCACCATGCACAGCCAGTCAGCGTCACAAATCACGTCCAGTGTACGGCCACAAGGCCCTCCAGTTACAATCACCCAGTGCTCACAAATAGCCCTCTCCTCATTTACACAATTCCCCCGGGGGGGTATGTGCAATAGCCGCTCTAGTTCATCAAACACCCACGTGCACAGCCATGCCCTCTATTCACAAAATCACCCAGTGGCAACTCCATTACCCCCCAAAGCACCCCATGAGCCCCCGCATCCGTTCCACACCCCAATCACAACCAGTGCCCACAGCCAGCCTCCAGTTGACAAATGACACAATGTAATAGGCCGCCCTCCAGTTCACAAATCACCAGGCCCAGCAGCCCAGCCGCTATCAAGTGTCACAAATCCACAACCCACCAGACTGCCAAGCCAGCCCTTCAGGTCACAAATCACCAGTGCAAGAACCAGCCTCCAGTTCGCATAATCATGCAGTGTTACAGTCACAGCCCTCCAGTTCGCAAATCTCCCGTGTCCCAGCCAGTCCCTCGAGTTCACTAATCCCCAGTGTCACAAGCCTAGCCCTCCTCAGGCTTACAATTCACGGCCAGTGTCACAACCGAGCCCTCCAGCTTTACAAATGCACCAGTGTCACAGCCAGCCCTCCAGTTCAGTTAATCACCCAGCACTGTTCAAGGCCAGCCCTCTAGCTTACAATCACCCAGTAGTCGACAGCCAGGCCCTCTCAGACTTCAAACACCCAGCATGTGAAAATTTGTGACTCATGTCGTGTGCAGGTTTTATAATAAATAACTTATATAGGCTTATAATCTATTGGGTGCCGCTCAAAGTGGAGTCGCAGGGTGGTCACATGGAGGCCCGTGGGAAACAAATGTGTTGGGACCCGCTGCCCTTAGTTAATTGAGGGATGAGATCATGACTAGAGTCCGATTGCATTGGGCTTGGCTACCCAAGTTTACCAAATTTGAGTCGGGTTTGGGTAACACAGTAAGTTTTTGAATGGGTTGCAGTTGGGTTTCGTGTAAAACTCACAGTAAGTTTGGAATGGTTGCGGTCGGGTGTTTGGTGAAACCACAGGAATTTGAGATGGGTTGCAGTCGGGTTTGGGTAAACGCACAGTAAGTTTGTTATGGGTTTGGCAGTGGGTTTGGGACCCACAGTAAGTTTGTATGGCGTTTGCAGCGGGGTTTGGGGTAAACCACAGTAGTTTTGTATGGGTTGCCAGGTTCGGGTTTGGGTAAACCAGCAGTAAGTTTGTATGGGTTGAAGGGTCGGGTTGGGTAAACCACTACGTAAGTTTGTAATGGGTTGCAGGTCGGTGTTTTGGTTAAACCACCGTAAAGTCTTGAATGGGTTGTCAGGTCGGGTTTGGTAAACGTAACAGTAAGTTTTGTATGGTTGCAGGTCAGGTTTGGGTTAAACCACAAGTAAGTGAATGGGTTGCAGGTCGGGTTTGGGTAAACCACAGTAAGTTTGTATGGGTTGCAGGTCGGGTTTGGGAATCCACAGTAAGTTTGAATGGGTTGCAGGTCGGGTTTGGGTAAACCACAGTAAGTTTGTATGGGTTGCAGGTCGGGTTTGGGTAAACCACAGTAAGTTTGAATGGGTTGCAGGTCGGGTTTGGGTAAACCACAGTACAGTTTGAATGAGTTGCAGGTCGGGTTTGGGTAAACAACCTACAGTAAGTTAGACGGGTTGCAGGTCGGGTTGGTAAAACCACAGTTAAGTTATTAATGATGTGCATGGTCGGGTTTGGGTAACATCAAACGTAAGTTCGAATGGTTGCAGCGTCAGTTTGGGTAAACCTATCAGTAATTTGAAATGAGTTCAGGTCGGGTTTGGGTAAACCACAGTAAGTTGTATGGGTTGAAGTCGGGTTGTAACTCACGTAATTTGAGATGAGTCGGGTTGAGAAAGCAAAAGTCAGGGTGCAGGTCGGGTTTGGGTAAACCACAGTAAGTCTGAATGGGTTGCAGGTCGGGTTCTGTTAGAAAGCTACATGTGCAAGTCATGTCAGATAGTGTGCAGGTTTCAGGTCTGTTAAATTTTTGGGTGCGAGTCGATGTGGGTCGGATCACATAGCGGGTGTGGGTCGATGCAGGTCTGGTTAATTTTAAGGGTGGGTTGGATTACGGGTCTGGCTTCTTGCAGGTCGGTCACCATTATGGAACCCAACAGCAAAGCGAGTGCAGGTTGTGTGTCTGTTTTATTTCAGATGTGGATAATGGTTTTGAGGTTAACTGCAGGACTTGTGCTGCCACCTGTTGGTGAATCAAGTAATCGCTCTGAAAATCAACTAAGATCAACAAAACTTTGATTGGAAGAAACGAGCAACACCGGGCACTCAGCTAGTTATCCATATTGTGTATGTGTGTGTGTTTATAACACTGATCTGCCAACCCTGGTCTCAATCCACCCTCTGTACATTACTGGCTCTGTGTTCTATTGGGTACAAACCAGTGTTTGTTACCAGATTCACTATTGGCTCAATGTCTGGGAAGGAAACAATGGAACAATCTCACATTTCCAATCATCTTAGTCAGCCAATCAAATGGATCACTGGAATTCCACCATGATAATACACCCTGTCATTGGCTGTACAGGCAGACACAGCACCAATGAGAGATCCAAGGAACTGGACAGGGGGGCGGGCTCTCACTGATTGGCTGCAAGTGAAGGGGCTGAACAGAAGAGAGGAAGCAGGAAGGAGAGAAACAGTAAGTGCAGCTCGGGGGAGGGGGAGGTGTGTGTTGGGTAACATTGTGGTATAAAGTTGTTTGTAACATGTTGTGTGTATAATATTGCGTGTATAATATTGTGTGTATAACTGTGTGTAATACCGTGGGTCACATACCGTGTGCGTCACATTGTGTGTCATACCGTGTGCGTCACATTGTGTCATACTGTGTGTCACATTGTGTGTCTGTGTCACACTGTGTCATACCGTGTACGTCACATAGTGTGTCATACCGTGCGTCACATTGTGTGTCATACCGTGCGTCACATTGTGTGTCATACCTTGCGTCACATTGGTGTCATACCTTGCGTCACATTGTGTGTCTACACGTGTGCCATTGGTCAATACTGTGTGTCCACATTGTGTGTCTGTCACACTGTGTCATACCGTGTACGTCACATAGTGTGTCATACCGTGTGCGTCACATTGTGTGTCATACAATAGTAAACAGCTATAGTTTGGTAATGTACGGCTGCAATTGTGTCCCAGTCATGGCTGACATCTATTACCAGGAAGAAGACAGAGCTAAGACGAGTGACTGAATATCTCGGTGTGGGAATGGCTTGGAACCTGTAAATACAACATAAAATGGGGTTTGTGGGGGTTACATTTTCTTAAGAGAGGTGGTCTTGCCCTTTAAGGTAAGTATAATCCCCAAAGACCTGAGTTTAACCGTATGTAAGTACACTGTTTGCCCATGCCTCCCGCTGGACCTCCGTCACATGCTACCTTGTCTGGTCCGGACTGTAACAGGATCAGCTACTATTGGACATGAGAGGACATTATATCCCAGCAGGACACAGCTACTGAACTTCCCCTTTAACACTGGGGTAATGCAGTAAAAGGTTCCAAGTTTCCCATGCTGTTAATCTGCAGTAACCAATCAGATGTTGTCTAATAGTAAACAGCTAACATCTGATTGGCTGTTGCAATTTAATAGTATATACTCCCACCGCATTATCCTCAAAGTACTGGACATAGTATCATTTCATAACAGGCGATTGATTTTCTGTAAGCAATGTAGACAGAGAGCTAACAATTACTCAGAACCTACCTTACACTTTGTTTTACCAATTGAGGAATAGTTATCTACTGGAATCTGGTCAGAAGGAATATTTAACACATACTAAAGCACACATGTATGTTCCAGGTATCACACCCCTTTCCGGGAGTCTCCCTGATTCTCACAGGTGTGCGGGAGACCACCCCAAACTCCCGTGACCCGAACCTACTGGATAAGTCCGCCTCCGGAACGCCGTTATGCCCCCAACCGCGCCTCTTATGTGAAGTAAATGACGTCACATGGCCCGGTCACGCCCCTAATGTGACATAATTTACATCACATAGTGCGTCCCGCCGGTGATGTTTCGTCACTACGTCACGCCCCCTTCTCCCAGAAGCAAGAATCGACAGGGTGGGATGTCTGATGTTCTCAGATCCATCCAGTCTGTACCCCGCATAATCAGTTTCACACTATTTCTACAATCTACCCATTCTCCCTCATCCCGTGTGAGGTTGGTGGGGTGTTTTTTTATGGGGTTTACAATACTGCACAAGGATACCAAATTCTGGGCGTGGGGGTTAGTAAGGGGTGAGTATAGTGTATATTATTATTGTGGATTTATATAGCGCCAACATCTTCCGTGGCGCTTTACAACTACATGTACATTCATATCAGGCCCTGCCCCAAAGAGCTTACAATCTAATCACTTTATGTACACATACAACCTATCAGTTTGTCTTTAGGATTGTGGGGGAAACCGGAGTGCCCGGAGGAAACCCACGCAAGCACGGGGAGAACATACAAACTCCTTGCAGATGTGTCCAAGGGTGGATTTGAACTCAGGACCTCAGCGCTGCAACACATCAGTGCTAACCACTGAGCCACCGTGCTGCCCACACCACTGAGCCACCGTGCTACCCCACGTATATATGTATATACAAAACTGCACATTAAAACCAGTGTTAAATTAAAGTTATTTAACAATACAGGAGTGCATGTGATATGTACCAACAATGATCACATGGATGTGCAATTGGAGCACAAGTAGTGGGGCCATGTCAATTCAAATGAATTTGCATGTGCTTGCAGTAGTGGAATCGGATAGCACTGCACACAAAAACAGGTAATTCATGCAGTAACAGGCTCTCCCAGCCTTCCAATGTACACCAACTACAGGTCTCAATAAATGAATATACCCGGCTTGTTTAACCCTTAAAACATCATCACTTTTATGAATTACAATAACATATAAAACATCCCACCTAAGCAAATCTAAAATCAATTAAAATCCAAAACCGCACTGATGGTGTGTTGGCGAATGGTGAAATCCACTATCCATGCACACTAGAGGAGACATTCAAATCTATTGGTAGTCACTGTATCCCTCACAAAGACTAATCCACATTAAAGTTCCAGCGTCCCGATGATCAAATGCGCTATATCCAAACAATACCGTTATATTGGCATAACCTTACCGGAACTTCCAGTTACTCCACTCTTCACCAGGTCCACTATACGCCCAAGAGTTTCTAGATTTCCGTTTGGCATTTGGGCAGTTCGTCCTCCGTTTTCCTAATTTTCTAGGTGCTGGTGCCGTCCATTTTCACACACCATCAGGCATCCTGCACCGATGTGTGTTTCGTCACAGATATGTGACTTCATCAGGACGTGTCAACTAAAGCTCCGGCTGGGTTTAAATATGTTCTGAACACTTAAAGGCAAAGTGGCAACCTTGTATCCATTTAAAGGGGAGTTGGCAACATTGTATCACCATGTGCCTTCTTTTTGTTTCGACAGCTCAATACTGTTGCCATTTTTACCCTTTTAAGCTATATCCATTCCATTATACCATCGTTGTGAAAGCACATCACATTCAATTCATCTAATTGTTTTAACTGATCCTTGATCCTACCTACTTATCAATTACTTTAGAAAAAGGCACCCCTAAACTGTAAATTTATATGTTATTGGCCATGATTCTAGCTTTAAAACAAGCCACCCCCCATCAAAATCCGTTCAGCCAAGATACATCCGTTTTTCTAACATGCTTTTTGCAGACCTGGAGCAGCTCACTGTAATCTAACGTCACCTTTTCCAGACCCAAACGCCGGATTATTTTTTTTAAAAATATCATCTTAACCTTACTTACAGCCCTTCGTTCCCACGGCACTTTCTCGGGACGAACTTATATATCTTCAAATTGGCTGAACGGATGATGTTTTAAAGCTAGAATCATGGCCAATAACATATATGTTTTAAGTTTGTGTTTTTACATTTTTTTAATTTGAGTTTTGGGGGTGGACGTGCCCTTTAATAATAAAAAGAAGAAAGGGAAACAGAAGGAGAGCTAAAGACTAAAAATGTTCCATGGGAGAGCTAAGGTCAGAAAGAGGCACATTTTACAATATTCTATACAATCAAAGCCTGTTCTTGGGGGGAATGTGAGCATATTCTGCAAAACATAGGAAACATGAAAAATCACTTTCCTCATTTAACCCCAATGGCTTTAAAGTTTCCAAATCATGCATCCATTTTAGTTCTTTCTGTAGTAGAACTTTTTCCAAATCTCCCCCTCTTACTCCCATCAGAATCTCGGGCATTGTATCTAATGTAGTTGATATTCCTGAATGACATTCTAAAACATGTCTGGCTACACTGCTCCTTTCTGGCTCATTTTTTCCTGCAGTGTTCTTTTTTGTTTTGCCAACATAGTTCATGCCACACTGGCATGAAATTAAATAAATGACCTGCCTACTCTGGCAGGTTATCAAATGTTTAATCTTGAACACTCTACGGTTTTCCCCACTTACTGAGTCTGTTTCCCACATTAACCAGCAAATGGCACACTTGCCACATTTTACATTCCTCTTTTTTTTGTTTTACACCCAGCCACTTTTCCATCAAAGTCCTAGGGCTTCTGAAATGGCTCCTTGCTGTGAGATGGGGTTTTTCCCCTACCCTCTCTTGTACATCAGGGTCTTCATACAGCAGATGCCAATATTTTTCTAGTGCAGTCTCAGATTGAACCATTGGGAATTATATTTAGTTATGAATCGTATCTGTTGTTGGGATTCTTTTGATCCAATCTTTTCTTTCAATTATTTCCCATCCCTTTTAGAATGCAACGCTCTCTTGAACGATCTATTCAGCAGGGAGTTTTTATATCCTCTTTTACTCAATTCTGTTTCAGAATACCTCCCTGTTCAATGAAATCTTTATTGCAGAATAAATTCGCAGAAATTGTCCTATGGGGATAGCTTCTACAGTGGACCTTGGATGATGACTATCTGCTTTTAAGATTGAATTTACAGCCGTCGGCTTTTTATATGCTGTTGTGGTCAATTGACCTTGCTTAATTTGGATTTTGAAATCTAAAAATTCAATTTCGCTACTGTAGTTCAGGGTTAGTTTGATATTTTTGTTCTTATTATTTAGAGCTGATACACACTGGTCTTTCAGGTCTTCTACAGATCTTTCCAAAAGCATGATATGTGGACCCCAGCCACCTTTTTCCAAGACAAGATCTCCATCATCCAATTCCCACATCCCCAGGTTGAGGCATGCATACGTAGGAGCGCATGTAGCTCCCATTGCCGTACCCACCATTAAACACAAAAAAGTTATTCTCTAGAATATATTTCAGCAATTCTAGCACAAATGTGTTGTGGGCTTCATAAATTCGACCCTTAGACCATAGAATCGACTCCACTGCCTCCTGTTCAGCTCACTCCTATCTAACTGCTATTGGCAGAGGACATGTAAACTGTGCCAAATCATTTTTCCAACTAATCACACAGTAGTTAGGATTAATTACCACCAATTTTAAATCTACTTTTGTTTTCTTCTCTGACCCTCTGACCTTCCTATCCCTTGTTCCTATATTCACTTTTTGGGAGATATTGCAAAATGTCAACATTTTAGGGCAAATTACCCTAAAAACTGTTATACCCCCATTGTTAAAGTAAAAGTTAATATGATACATGTTAATCTTATAGGGGAAGTTAATTTAATATACTTTAAAGTGGGGTACAACATCGTTTCACAATAATTAATGTTCGACATGCTGCAATGGTATTGGCTCCCTCTACTGTAGTAAAGTCAGCCAGTAACAATTTCTTCTGAAATAGACAGTGATAGTTTGTAGGCTTTGAGATCTCTCCATACACATTCACGGTATTCAACAAATCTGATCAATTGGATTTGCTCCATATCTCCCAGTGTATGTTTAATGGTTGGCTTTATTTTATAAATCTGCACCTTGGCTCCCATTAATTTTTCCCCTTTAAGGCTGACGTCTCTTTTACTTTCTGATGACCTCAAGGTACCAGAACCACAGGTTCAACAAGCAGAATGAGGGGATTCTGGGCACCTGTAATCCATCTCTATAATTGTTTATGAAGTTTACTGGTGTTCAGGGCATAACATGTATCTGCTGTTTCCCTAACGCTGACCCACTACTCCTGTGATGTCTCTTTACTCAATTAGTTCTGCCTCCCATTTATATCCATCACAGAGTGATCACAGAGAGAAGGAGTTTGAATCTCCCACCCTCGGTGCTCTAGGATGTAAAGGGAAGGAAAATGAAAGCAACTGCAATAAATGAATCAGAGAGGAGAAGCCATTATTGTTTACTGGGTCCTGGTGATGACTAGTTATGTCACTATAACGTCACTTCACTGTGTGAAAAGCAGGTCAGCATTGGGGCAATAGTGCACAGAGAGTAGAGGGAGTGCTGCAGTGAGATTGTACTTAAATACTCAGGTACGGCTATAACAGGAGTAAGTAGTGAGGCTGCACCAGGACCGAGGACCAAAGGTGCCCTGACCTTATACTCTCCTGTCCCCCATATATAAGGAACCACTCAAGAAGAACTTGTGGTGATGGAAAATACAATAGATATTTACATATAAACCCTGTAGTGTGTTTCATAATATAACAATACAATGTCTCTGTCCATTTAATTCCAGAGGAGCTTTAACATTAATCCCACCCACAAGGACCTAATGGGGATCTCAGAGGAAGCGACTGACCCAGTGATGGGGAACAAGGATAAAAACCTATCTGAATGAGATCATCCTAATCGTCACACTGGAGATTATCCCCTGCTGACTGGGGAGGTGAGGGGCTCTGGTGAGTTGTGGCATGTGGGTGGGGATTATTTGGAATTGTTCTACCTACTGTCCATAGAGTTGATTATTTCTCTTTGGGGCGTGGCTCCTATTAGCTATGGCCCCTTCCTGTACAGAGATAATTCTTCTCTCCCTCCCAATCCCCAGACTACATTGTTATGAAGAATCTGTTGGATGGCGTCCCCAGAGCTGCACTGACTGTATGTTGGAAGGATACCTGCGGTCTCCATCCCCAACTGTGTCCCATCCGTCTCGCTCCGTCATACAGAGGAAAATGCCAAGAAGATCCTGGACCTCATTCCAACACATCCACCTGCTGACTGAAGGTGGGTGTGTCCCAATCCGTGATTGGTTATACATGTATGATAACCGTCTCTCTGTCTGGGTGGTGACTGTAACATTGTGTTTGTTCAGGTTGCCATAAGGTGTGAGGATGTTCCATCTATTTCTCCATGGAGGAGTGGAGTATTTAAAGGGAACAAGACCTTTAAGGGAAGTGATTAAAGAGAATCACCCCGGCAGATCCCCACGTGGGGAGTAATGTACAGGACTATTATCAGATCCTTAATGTAACTGATGTATTACATACAACCAGCAATGGTCTGCCTAGTACAAAGTGGAACCATAAATTATTTAACCATTTCTAGCTCCTATTAGTAAGCTGGGTTCACACATAAAGGGACAACTAAAGGCCACAAACTACACTGAACAAAGGCAGACACACTTGAATAAAAGCCTGTAATCATGTATTCCTGATCATCTCTTTGATTGGGTGTGTGGAAATTACCCTAACTAATAGATATGTTGTTTGCTTAACAGTCACAGCATTACTAGATGTCCACAGTTGGCACACGACCATTATGTTCTGCCCATACTCGTCTCTTAGCTAATGCGAATGGTTACAGCAATCGTTTACCCAGTGCAAGCACAAACCCTTAATAATCTTTTAGCACATCCTTTTACAGTACAGATAAAGCAGGAATCATGTGACTTGATGGTACAGGAGGTGTGGTCTGACACGCAAACACACGAGTATACTTATGTCGGTTCTTAACAGACCTTACATATTATTTTAATATAAAACATATACATTTACTGAAGTCATGATTATATAAGCTTATTTTGGTGTGTTTTAGAGTGGGTTGTGTTTTCAGATTCTGGAGTATAAAAAAAATGGATTTAGTTTCCTTTAACGATACAAGGGATATTTAGTTAATTTGTGATGTATGGAATCACCGCTACTATACTCGCAACAATATGTCACACGCTGTAATGATATGCTGACCAACGTTTACCGCAGGCTAGCATCGTTACTTCAAAATTTCCATAGGAAGAAACATTTCGGCCCTGTGTGTAGCCACATTTTTGAAGAGACAGAAAAATCTACAGATGGTACAGTGTATAACGAGACCTCCTTACTAGGATGAAATCCAGTGAGAGGGGACTCCTTACATATAGGATGAAATCCAGTGGGAGGAGACTACTTACTATCAGATGAAATTCCAGGGCAGGAGATCCTACATAGGATGAAATCCAGTGGAGGAGCTCCTCGTACTATGATGAAATCCAGTGGGGGGTTACTCCTTACTATACGGATGAAATCAGTTGGAGGAGACATCGCTTAATATAGATGAACATCCAGTGGGAGGAGGAACTCCTTACTATAGGATGTGAAATCAGTGGGAGTAGACTCCTTTTCTATGAGTGAAATCCAGGGGAGGAGACGCTTATATAGAGTAAGACTGAGAATGCAACTTTGTAGTTTCGAAAATCGAGACACACAGTTGAGTGAAACAGAGGTGTATATAACTTTTACATAACTGGGCTTTCCGTAGTTCATGTGGGGAAAAGAAGACAAATGTTGTCAAGTAAAATTAAATCTGGAGTGTCTCTGTATTGATGTGCAGTGCGCAGATGCCATTCAGGCATCTTTATTAGTATTTCTGCTAACGTAATGTGAATTTAATTATCTTGTTCTGCTGGGCAATACATTTTTAGGGTATCTCAGCCCCTGCAATGGTAATTAATACACATTCCTTAGCGCCTTCTTAAAACGATATACCAGGCTCTGCTGCCCAAACCCCCAGTACAAGCAGACTTATTTTGGATTGCGCTGGGTTTACCTGTCTTAGGCTGGGTACACAGATAGGTTATATTTTGTCCCCGAATGACGCTCCGCTCGGCGGGACAACAGGTCCGTCGGTTGCGCGGCTTCTGAATTTGGATCTTTGCGACGATCGACCACTTTAATGGTTTATAGGTAGTGGTGAGTGCCTGTTGAAATTGGTTCCCCCACTGGTTTTGTGTCTAGTTTTTATTTGTTATAGTAATAAATCGTGTGGTGTATTTCTCTTTCTCAGAGCTTTTGCACGGTCATCTCTCTCACTAGTTACAGACCCTCCAGTTTTGGAGACGTGATCAATAGATAATAAATAATAGGTATGGTTCCAATTTTGCGATATAGATGGGTGTCAGAGGGCGGGCTGATACATATCTCGCAAGATTATCAATAAAACTATGGCAGAGGATGCCCTGATGGAAAAAGATACAGCCCACATGTCTTTAAGAACAGCTTGTGTTTACATTTTATATAGATTGTTGATTGCTTCTCTGATTCCCCCTTAAATTAAAAAGACGGAGTGATTTTTTGTCATTGGTACACCCTTATAATTATAACATCATCTATTATCTAATTACAATCTACTAAAGTATCCATGAGTATTGTCCCAGTGTTGAATCATTTTACAGATGTACCTATGAAGATAAATAACGTGATACTAAACCTAATCTGGAAACAAATTTGTGCTTGAGAATACAACAGAGTGTGAATGTGGATGAGGAAACCGAGAAAATTCCCAAATGTGACATTTCTATTTCCCAACTGATAGACACTGTAACCGATCTGTAATATATCAATCAAAGGGTATTAAAGAGGAGATGGAAATCCATGAGGAGATGTTTCAGATGGTACCTTAATCACTTGATAAGTAACAGATACGGGAAACAACAGATCCATCTCTGATCCATGGGGTCCACCTAAAGCTAACCCGCTTGGTGCAGATCAACTTAAAATATTATCAAATGGTAATTAAAGCGGGAGATGGCATCATGGGAATGGGAAGAATGTTCACCGATTGTCCATTAATGTACCCTTACAGAACAGATACAGAACAAAAAGGGGAACGATCCATCTACTGATGGACGATGGGATTCCACACCATAATACAGCTTGTCAAATAATGATATATCAAATGGTTTGGGCCAAGAGTGAGTAGTTGATCCATGTAAGGAACTGAAATTTCAGACTGTGGTAACTGGAGGAAGCGCAATCAAGTCGGCACTTTTACATAACAGGTCAGGAACCAGAGAAGAAGTGTGGTGACAGCGAGTAATGTAACTGGATGTATTACCATAAACAGCACATGGTCTGCCTAGTACAAATGGAACCATATTATTTAACCATTTCTAGCCCTAGTGTAAAGCTGGGTTCACACATTAACGATACAGGGATGATTTAGTTAGATGTGATGGAATCACCCTATTATCTGCAAAATATGTACCGTGTAAATGATCATTGCTGACAAATGTTTACCGCAGGCAGCAATCGTTACCTTTCGAAAAATTTCCACAGGAAGAACATTCGGCACTGTGTGTAGCCACATTTTTGAAAGAGGACAGAAAGAATCTTACAGATTGGTACAGTGTATAACGAGACTCCTTACTATAGGATGAAATCCAGTGGGAGGAGACTCCTTACATGGACAGTGAGGTAGGTTTTTTTTGAAAAACATCTCCCACATTCTGAACAACAGAATGGTTTCTCCGTGTGTTTCTTTTTCTGCAGTTGCTTGTTCTTTCTGTGTTATCTTTCGATGGTACAAAAGATTGGATCTCCTAACAACTTTTCCCACTACAGAGCAGAAAATGGTTCTCTTCTGTGTGCATTCGAATGATGCCATGTGTAGTATGATTGTCTTAAAGCATGTCCCACATAAAGAACAAGAAAAAGTTTTTCCTTTTTCCCTCCGAGTGTGAAATTCTTTGATGTTTAAATAACTTGCAACTTTGTGCAAAACCTTTCCCCCATTTCAGAACCAAAGAAATGTTTTTTTTCTCCTGTGTGAGTTCTTTGTTGCACATTAAGGGAAGACAATGTGTCTTAGAACCTTAACCACATTCCTTCCTTATTTTTGTGGTGATATTATTACTGGATCTGTTTTCCTGGTCCATCTGTTCCATAGTGATTTCATTTTAATCATCTGAATGTTCTTGCCATGAATAACACCACTCCTCACTAATAATTATTGATACTAATTAATCTGGTTACAGCCTGTTTTAGTTTGGATCCCATATCTGAACATCTCCTTCCATGTATTCATCTCTCCTTTAATACCAATTTGATATATATTACTCTGCAGCTTTGATTTAGGGAGTTTTGAATCCCATGGTATCATAATGGATCTTGTCCCTGTGCTAGTATCGTTCTGTAAGTGGATTAATGGTACAAAGCTGACATTCTCCGTCCCCATATTCCATCTCCTCTTTAATACCATTTGATATATAATTATCTGACAAGACGCTGTTATTTAAGTTGTCCCATGGTATCATGTAGATTGGATCTGTTCCCCTTATCTGTTCTGTAGTGGATAAGATTTACAATCTGAAACATTCTCCCTTCCCTATTATTCCATCTCCTCTTTAATACCATTTGATCTATATATCTGACAAGCTGTTACTTTAGGTTTGGAATGCCCATGGATCAGTAGATGGATCTGTCCCTGTATCTGTTCTGTAAGTGATTAAGGTACAATCTGAACATTCTCCTTCCATGATTCCATCTCCCTCTTAATACCTTTGATATACAGCTGGTTACGTTTTCCTTATCAGTGGAGAAATGTCAACCATTTTGGGACATTTTTCTTCTGGTTCCGTCATCCACAATGCTCACTTGTTTATTCTCCAGCACAAATTTGTTTCCAGAAGGTTTAGATCACTGTTATCCATTCAATAGTCCATCAAGCTGTAATGATACAAACATGGAAAATCATTCGGTCCTTTATAGATCTGTAAGTAGATAATAACTGATGTTATAATTATAATGGTGTACAATAGAAATAAATCACTCCTCTTTTATATTTAAGGGGGATCAGAGAATCAATCAACAATATAAATGTAAACACAAGCTGTTTAAAGACATGTGGCTGTTTTTCCATCAGGTCCCATAGTTTTATTGATAATTTAGGAGAATATCAGGTTGAACACATTTATCCATAAATGGAACCCTACCTATTATTTATATCTATTGGATCACAGTCCTCCAAACTGGAGGGCTGTATATAGATGAATACCGCCAAGAACCTGAGAAAGATGAATACACCAACCACCCCGCTTTTACTATAACAATAAAACTAGACAACAACCCCATGGGAACCATTTTAAGCAGACCCCTCACCACTTCTCCATAAAAATAAGCAGAAAACTCATAAAAAGGAGAAACCATTTTCTTGCTCTGAATGTGGAAAATGTTTTACCCGAAGTGCCAATCTCACTAGGCACCGAAAGATACAAAATGTTTTACCCGAAGTGCCAATCTCACTAGGCACCGAAAGATACACAAGTGAAAAAGCATTCTGTTGTTTTAAATATGGGAATTATTTTACAAAAGACACATTACAAAACTTTATCTGATTATTGTTATCCAACGCATCTGAAGAATGAGGCTCCTGCTGACTGTTTGAGGAAAAGGACCAACCAGGAGACCCCTGCACGATGGATAGTTAAACAGTTTGAGTGTGCTATAGGGGTCTCCTGGTTGGTCCTTTTCCCCTTGCTCTAGGGAACTTGTAGATTAAGATAGTTACACTGATTATCTATGGTGCCCATACATTACAGCTTACGTGCCGACCAATCCCGTGACATTCCCCCCACATCAATTCTGCAGGAACCGCCTTTCTTTGTGACTGGCATACGATCACTAAATGAATGGGCAAGACGGAACCTCACGATCGTATGTCAGCAGCAAAGAAGACCAGAAATGCGGTTCCTGCAGAATTGATTGAATGTCGCGGGATTGGTCTACATGTAAGTTCTAATGTATGGGCACCTTTAAAACGTTATCAAATCTGAACATAGCCTTACTGATTACTGAGTTCACATTGAACTAGTTTAAGGCTATATACACATATGAGATTATTGTAGGCCACAGGAACAGCTGCTCTGGCTAACAATCTAACCTGGAGGCTGCTATTGACTTGCTGTTGGGATCTTAACTTTCTACACTCTGGTGCACATGGACCAATGATAACACTAACGAGTGCCGTCGAACGACTGTAATCAGCATTAACATGGGTCGGGAATGATGGAAAATATCCGTCAGCCGGTATCGGCTCCCTTTACTTTAAGAAAAGGGAGCTGATATTATTGTACTGATGTATGGCTACATGGCCAACCAATCCCCATACCGTGTATGGCATGTGTATGGCCACCTTACGATTTGGCTCTGATCAATCCCTGTGTGATATTGCAGTCAAATTGGCAGGTTATTAGGGTCTAATTTATTTTAAAACTGAAGTTTATTTATAAAAAACCCACTGTAAAGATTGACATTTGTACAATAAAGATGGGACATGGATATCTATATTCTTATGTGTTGTTTTATATTTCATTGGGTACATTTTATAGTAATTTGGGGAAGGGATAGAGGGAGGGATAATATATAACAAGGTAATAACCCATTTCAGTCACAATAGTAAATTAAAGGAACAGTCCCCTCAAAAAGTGAACTGTTCCTTTAATGTATTGATTGAAACCCGGGAGGTTAAGGACCTATGCCTTACCTCCCATTCAATCAATTCACCAGGAGCGATAGGAGAAACCTATCTTACACGTGATCCGCAGCAGCAGTGACAGGTCCCGACCACTTCCTGTTCAGAATAACTATAGTGCCCATTATTGTGCCAGCACGTTATAGTTACTCTGAACCAGGAAGCGGTCGGGACCTATCACTGCTGCTGTGGATCGCGTGTAAGTTAAGTCTTCTTCCTTTTTCCGCTACTCCTGGTGAATTGATTCGAAGAACGGGAGGTAAGGCACAGCTGATGCACCTGACATTTACAAATGAACTATAGGACTCATGCCAGATTCAATTAGAAACCGGAAACAGTCAGGAATCACAAATAGGCATGGGTGGCACTCCAAATAGTAAATTCACCTGAGGAAGGGGGCATGTACCCCCCGAAACGTTGTGAGATGTGTGGTCTGTATTAAATAAAATTTACTATTTGGAGTGCCACCCATGCCTATTTGTGATTCCTGAAGTGAATATCCATTGAGGGTTGGATTGTTTGGAGGAGTGAGCACCCACACTTGGTACGAGTGCAGAGGACACTATTGTTTCTTCGCGGAAACAGTCAGGACCTGTCAGATACCATAGCGGAGGTCTACTTAGAAAGGATTGATGTTAATTGTGGGAAGTTCACCATTAAGAAAGGCATCATTAAAGGGGAACTAAAGTTGCAAATGCTCCTGTCTCTAACAATGATAAATGACTTTCCTTTTTATGTAAATAAAGAAAAGTAATCTTTGCAGTTTATTTCTTAGCATGCATGTAAGAAACATAATTTTTAAGTAAGGGGAATCAAACTAGTGTCTTGCTGAAAGAAAAGCTTTTTACTACTAGGCTATAAGAGATACAACGTGGATAAGTATTTTTTGTTAGGAACATAATGATACATTAGCCAGGGGATTTGAACCAGAGACCCAATAGTCTGTCTGTTTCTAAAACCAGCACCTTAGCAGTGAGCCACCACTGCACACAAGAAGTATTTTTTTGTATTGCTCCAGAATGGCTGTCAGCAATTCACGCTAGTTGGTAAATTAAAACAGAGCTGCTATATATAAAGTTTGCATGTATATTAAGACTATATTTTTCTAAAAGCATTATGGGAACAAACAAAAAAAGCAATAAACTCGGGCAGTAGAAAAGTTTATGTTGTTTTATAAGTAAACTAGGGGATTTGGACCTGTGACTTCTTGAGGTGTAAGTTTCTAAAAACACAGCATTTGTATGTTTCGCCACCAGATATACAGAAGATAAAAATTGCATAGAGACAGTAAATACTGGGGCCTTTGAAGCCTTTGTACTGGCAACAAAATGGAAGCCTTCTTAGTTACAGAATCTATTTCTCACATGTACTAAATGATATTTAGATATTTACAGGTATATACACTAATATATACAGCAGCCCTATAGATATACATATACACTATATACAGCAGCCCCATAGATATTAATATACGCTATATACAGCAGCCCCATAGATATTAATATACGCTATATACAGCAGCCCCATAGATATTAATATACGCTAGATACATCAGCCCACATAGATATTAATATACGGCTAATATAACCTCAGCCCCAAGCTATTCTATCTTACGCTATAGACAGCAGAAAGCCCCATAGATATTAATTACGCTATTACACGCCAACAAGCGCCCATATATTACTATACGCTATATAGCAAGGCCATGATATATATTGCGTAACGGCAGCCCCATAGATATTAATATACATTAACCTAGTATAAATAGCAAAGGCAGCCCCATAATATTAATAAGATAATAGCGCCCCTAGTTATTATGTCTAATGGGACCCCATAGATATTAAATAGATGATCTATACTCACTTCGCCCCATAGATATTAAATAGATGCTAAATCATCTGCAGCCCCATAGATATTAATAGACGCTATATACGGCAGCCCCATAGATATTTAACTAGCGTATATACGGCACGCCCCATAATATTAATAGGACCTATATCGTCAGCCCCTCAGATATTTAATAGCGCTATCTCACGGCAGCCGCCACGAATTAAATAGACTGTATATACCTGCAGCCCCATAGATAATTAATATACGCTATATACGGCAGCCACATAGTATATTATAATACCTATATCGCAGCCCCAGAGATATTATATACCCTATATATACGGCAGCCCCCGAGATATTCACCTATTAACCGCCCTAGTATAATATCGCTCTATAGCAGCCCCATAGATATTAATATCAACGCTATAACTTACGGCAGCCCCCCCATAGATATTAATAGTACTATATAATACGAAGCAGCCGCAAGATATTATATACTGCTATAAAGACCACCCAAAAAACGCGCCCCATAGAGATCTTTAATTAATTACATTACGTATATCACGCGCCGCCCCATAATATTAAGTATACCTATATAACGGCAGCCCCATAGATAGTGATATACGCAGCCCATATTGACGCTATATACGCAGCCCCAAGATATTAATATAACGCTATAAATACCGGCCAGCCCCATAGATATTAAAGACGCTATTAACGGCAGGCCCCATAGAATCTAATATACTCTATAAAGACTGCACCCCTAGATATTAATAAGCATCATATACGGCGCCCCCATAGATATAATCTCTATTATAGAGCCATGATATGATTACGTTAACGCCCCCCATAGATTTATAGAGCTCGATATACGGCAGCCCCAGATATTCATGCGCTCGTATAATAGCCAGCATCCCATAGATATTAATATACGCTATATCAACGGGCATCCCCAAGACTTAATATACCTTAATAACGCTCCCCATCATAGTACGCATTAGCTGCCCCCATAATTTATATAATATGCCGCTATATACGGCAGACCCCATAGATATTATATCGCATATACGGCAGGCCCATAATCTTAAGATACCGATATAACGGCTAGCCCCATAAGATATAATAGACGCTATATATCGGAGCCCCATAGAATATAATAGACGCTATATACGCAGCCCATAGATTTAAATAACGCTATATACGCGCCCGCCATAGATATTAATATCCCTATACTACAGGCAGCCCCATAGATTAGCAGATGGCTAGATATTAATAGCGCTATATCGCAGCCCATAGATATTAATTATACGCATAACGGTTGCCCCATAGATAGTTATATACGTCTATATCCGGCAGCCCATAGCATTATTACATATACGCTATATACGATCAGCCCATAGATATTAATATACGCTATATACGGCAGCCCCATAGATATTATATACGCTATATACGGCAGCCCCATAGATATTAATATACGCTATATACAGCAGCCCCATAGATATTAATATACGCTATATACAGCAGCCCCATATATAACAGTTATTTGTTGCTATTAGCGAACGCTTGGTGGGGACAGATCATTTCCCAGTGTGTACACAGCCATAAGCTAGGTACACACATTTGATTTTTCCTCCTGACCGACCATTCGAGACTTTGACCGATTGGCCAGTAGGAAGGACTGTCAGTTGCGGCAAAAGCAGCCGTGTCTGACAGTTACCGCGACAGATCGTGAGGTCCATAGAGGGGCGCGCGATCGTGCCTTCGCCTGATTCGGACGAAGGAACCGTCAGAGATCAGCTGGAGTCGCCATACAATAATTAGGCCTGAACAACCAAAACACTGATTGGTCCGAATTATTGTATTGTGTGTACCTAGCTTTAGCAGATTGATTGGTAGATGGATGGTGGATTGGTTTGTAGATTTTTGCTAGATTGATGGTAGATTGTTGGAGGGTTGATTGGTGGATTGGTTGGTAGATTGTTGGTTGATTGGTTGGTAGATTGTTGGTTGATTGGTTGGTGGATTGATAGTAGAATGTTGGCAGATTGGTTTGTGGATTGGTTGGTAGATTGTTGGTGGAATAATGGTAGATTGTTGGTGGATTAATTGGTAGATTGTCGTGGATTGATTGGTAGATTGTTGGTAAATTGATGGTAGATTGTTGGTGGATTGGTTGGCAGATTGTTGGTGGATTTATTGGTAGATTGTTAGTGGATTGATGGTAGATTGTTTGTAGATTGGTAGGTAGATGTATGGTAGATTGTTGGTGGATTGGTTGGTAGATTGATGGTAGATTGTTTGTGGAATGATAGTAGATTGTTGGTGGGTTGATTGGTTGGTAGATTGTTAGTGGATTGGTTGGTAGATTGTCAGTGGATTGGTAGGAGGTTGATTGGTTGGTAGATTGCTGTGGATTGATTGGTAGATTGTTGGTGGATTGATTGGTAGATTGTTGGTTGATTGGTTGGTGTATTGATGGTAGATTGTTGGTGGATTGGTTGGTAGATTGTTAGTGGATTGATGGTTAGATTGTTAGTGGATTGATGGTTTCTACCACCAATCCACCAACAATCTACCATCAATACACCAACCATCAACCAACAATCTACCATCAATCCATCACCAACACTCTACCAATATCCATCCACACTACAATCTAATCCACCCAATCAACCTCCACAATCCACTGACAATCTCCACCAATCCACTAACAGCTACCAACCATAATCAAACCCACCAACAATCTCTACATCCACAAACACTACCATCAATCTACAACCAATCCACCAACAATCTACCATACATCTACCTACCAATCTACAAAACAATCTCCATCAATCCACTAACAATCTACCAATAAATCCCAACAATCTGCCAACCAATCCACCAACAATCTACCATCAATTTACCAACAATCTTACCATCAATCCACAATCAATCAATCTACCAATTAATCCACCACAATCACCATTATCCACCCAATTACCAACCAATCCACAAACCATCTGCCAACATTCACTATCAATCCCCACCAACCAATCAACCAACAATCTAACACAACCAATCAACCAACAATCTCCAACAATCCCACCAATCACCCTCCAACAATCTACCATACTCTAACCAAAAACTACAAACCATCCACCATCCATCTACCAATCAATCTGCTAAATCTAGGTAAACACACAATACAATAATTCGGACCAATCATGTTTTTGGTTGTTCAGGCCTAATTATTGTATGGGCGCCTCCAGCTGATCTCTGACGGTTCCCCTTCGTCCGAATCAGGCGAAGGAACGATCGCGCCGCCCCTCTATGGACCTCAACGATCTGTCGCGGTACTGGTCATACAAAGGCTGCTTTTGCCGCAACTGGACAGTCCTTCCTCTTACTGGCCAATCGGTCAAAGTCCTCGAAGGTCGGTCAGGAGGAAAAATCAAATGTGTGTACCTAGTCTTATGGCTGTGGACAACCAACTGGTAAATGACTGTCCCCACCATCGTTCGCTAATAGAACAAATAACTGTTAATATGGGGCTGCTGTATATGCGTTATTAATATCTTGGGCTTGCCTGTTATATAGCGTATATTAATCTATGGGGCTGCGTATAATGTTATCTAATATCTATGGGGCTGCTGTATATAGCTTAATATAATACTATTGGGCTTGGCTTGTATATAGCGTAGATTTAGTATCTAGAGGGGTCTGCCGTATATAGCGTTATTAATATCTATGGGGCTGCCGTATATAGTTATATTTAATATCTATGGGCCTGATAGCGTATCTAAATTGGGGCTGCGTTATAGCTAATTAATTAGGGGCTGTTGTAATAGACGATATTAATATCTATGGGCTAGCCTGTATATAGCGTATATTACTATCTATGGGGCCTGCTTTGTAATTAAACTATGGCCGCTGTATATAACTATATTTAGCTATTGGGCTGTTGCTGTATAATAGCGTTATAGTTTAATACTACTGGGCTGCGCGTATATTTAGCTATATTATATCGTATGGGGCTGCTGTTTTAGCGTATATTAATATCTATGGTGCTGCTGTATATAGCGTATATTAAATATCTATGGGCTGGCCGTAATTAGCGTCATATTAAACAAAAAATTTATCTATTAGGGGCTGCGTGATATAGCGCTATATTATAGTCTATGGGGACTGGGGGGGCGTGGGTTAGCCTATCATTAATATCTATGGGGGCTCTGTCTGTATATAGCGTGATATCTAATAATCTATATGTGGGCTGCAGTATATAGCATCTATTAATATCTATGGGGCTGCCTTGTATTATGCTATATAATATCTATGGGGCTGCCTGTATATAGCGTTATTTAATTCTATGGGGCTGGCGTATATAGCGTATATTAATATCTATGGGCTGCCGTATATGCGATATTAATATCTATGGGGCTGCCTGTATAAAGCGTATTTAATATCTATGGGGCTGTCTGTATATAGCGTATATTAGAATATCTCTGGGCTTCCGTATATAGCGCTATTAATATCTATGGGGCTGCCGTATATATGTCTATTAATATCTTTGGGCTGCTTGTATATACGCGTATATTAATATCTATGGGGCTGCTGTATATAGCGTTATTATATCTTAGTGGCTGCCGTATATAGCGTAATATTATATCTATGGGGCGCCGTAATAGCGTCATTATATTCTATGGGGCTGCGTATAGCCTATATTATATCTATGGGGCTGCTGTATATAGCGTCTAATTAATATCTAGGGGCTTGCCCCGTATATATAGATGGGCTGAGTATATTAATATCTATGGGGCTGCCGTATAGCGTATATTAATATCTATGGTGGCAGCCCGTATATGCTCAATATTTAATATCTATGGGGGGCTGCCGTATATAGCATTATTAATATCTATGGGGCTGCCGTATATAGCGTCTATTAATTATCTATGTGGCGCCCGTAATAATACTCTTTGAATACTATGGGGCTGCCCGTATAGCGTCTTTAATATCTATGGGCTGCGTTATAGCGTATAATTAATATCTATGGGGCTGCCGTATATAGCGTCCTATTAATATCTATGGGCTGGCCGTATATAGCTATCTATAATATCTATGGGGCGCCGTATATAGCGTTTATTAATCTCTGTGGGCTTGCGTATATAGCAGTTATTAATATCTATGGGGCGAGTATATAGCTCATATTAATATCTATGGGGCCTGCCGTATATAGCGTATTTTAATATCTATGGCTGGCCCGTATATAGCGTATATTAAATCTATGGGGGCTTATGCGTATAAGCGTATTTAATCTCTATGGGGCTGCCGTATATAGCGTATTATTAATACTATGGGGGCTGCCTGTATATAGCGTATATTAAATACTATGGGGCGCCCGTATATAGCGTCTATTAATTATCGATGGCTGCGTCATATACTGCTATATTATATCTATGGGGCTTGGCTGTATATAGCGATTATATCTATGGGCTGCCGGTATATAGCGTATATTAATGTCTATGGGGGCTGTGGGGCCGGTATATAGCGAATATTAATATCTTGGGGCGCCGTATATAGCGATATATGAAATCTTCTATTGGCGCGTATAGCATCTATAAGATCTTGGGCTGCCGTAATATACCCGTCTATTAATATCTAGGGCGCCTGGCGCGTATATAGCTGTCATATTAATATCTATGGGGCAGCCGTATATAGCGTATATTAATATCTATGGGGCTGCAGTATATAGCGTCTATTAATATCTATGGGTGCTCGTATAATAGCGTATATAATATCATGGGGCTGCCGTGTAATACGTATTAATAATCTATGGGGCGCCGCCGTAATAGCGTCTATTTAATATCTATGGGCTGGCATATCGTGCATTATTAATATCTATGGGGTGCCAGTATATATCACTATAAGCTCTATGGGTGCGTATATAGCTAACTAATCTTATGGGCTGCCGAATAGCTCTATATTAATATCTATGGGGCTGCCTGTATATTATAGGTATATTAATACTATATGCGCGTATGCGTATATTAATATCTATGGGGCTGCCGTATAGTCGTAATATTATATCTCTATGGGTCCTGCTGTATATACGAATTAAATATCTATGGGGCTGCTGGTATTAGCGTTAGTAATTCTATGGGGCTTGCCTGTATATAGCGTCATATTAATACTATGGGTGCTGTGCTTGTATATCGCGTATATGAAATATCTATGGGCCTGGACCTAGCGTATTAATATATCGTATATATAGATATATACTAGGGGGCTGCCGTATCTATGCGTAATATTTAATATCTATGGGGCGCGCGATATAGCGTATAAAATATCTATGGGGCTGCCGATATAGCGTATATTATATATAATGGTGTGCCGTATATAGCGTATAAATATATGGGGCTGCCGTAAGCGTATATTAATCTATGGGGCTGCCGTATATCGTATATTAATATCTATGGGCTGCCGTATAGCTTATAATTAATATCTATTGGGGCCCTGCTGTATATAAGCGATATTAATATCTTGGGCTGCTGTTATAACTATATTAATATCTGGGGCGCTGTATATAGCGTATATTAAATCCTATTGTGCTGCTGTATATAGCGTATTCATTAATATCTATGGGGCTTGCTTAGGATATAGCGTATATTAAATCTATGGGGCTGTGCTAGTCTATAGCGTATATTAATACTATGGGTCTCGCTGTATATAGCGTCATATGATATATCTATGGGGGCTGCCGTTATATATGCTTAATATTAATTCATGGGGCTGCCGATATAGCGTATATTAATATCTATGGGTTGCTGTAATATAGCGTATATTAATATCTATGGGGCGTGCTTTTAGTCTCTTTAATATCGTATATATCTATGGGGCTGCCGTATATAGCGTCTATTAATATCTATGGGGCTGCCGTATATAGCGTATATTAATATCTATGGGCTGCCTATATAGCGATATAATATCATGGGGCTGCGTATATAGCATCTCATAATCCTATGGGGGCTGCCGTATATAGCGTCATATTAATAATCTATGGGGCTGCCCCGTATTATAGCGTCTTTAAACATCTATGGGCTGCGATATAGCGTCTATTAATAATCGTTAGTGGGGCTTCGTATATAGCGGTTATTAAATAATCTATGGGGCTGCCGTATATATAGGTCGTCTATATTAATATCTATATCTGGGGCTGCCGTATATAGCGTATATTAATATCTATGGGGCAGCCGTATATAGCGTATATTAATTAATCTATGGGTGCAGTTATATAGCATCTATTAATCTATCTTGGGAACTGCCAAAAGTATAATAGCCACTCTTATATAATCTTATGGGGGCTGGCCGTAGATAGCGTATATAAATATCATTGGGGGCCGGCCCGTATATAGCGTATATTATATCTATGGGGCTGCCGTATATATAGCGTATATTATAATCTATGGGGCTGCCTATAGCGTATATTAATATCTAATGGTTCTGGGCCGTATATAGCGTATAATTATATCTATGGGCCTGCCGTATATAGCGTCTATATATCTATGGGGCTCCCGATATAGCGTAGATAATAATCTATGGGCTGCTGTATATAGCGTATATTAATATCTATGGGACTGGCCGTATATAGCGTATATAAATATGGGCTGCCGTATAGGTATATTAATATCTATGGGTGCAGCCCCGTATATAGCGCATTATAAAATCTATTGGGCTGCTGTATATAGCATCTATTAATATCTAGCTATCGGGGCTTGGCCCCCGTATATGCGTTATTAATTCTACGGGGCTGCGGTATATAGCGTTATTAATATCTATGGGCGTGCCGCGATATAGTCGTATATTAAATATCTATGGGGCTGCCGTATATAGCGTTATTATGTATCTATGGGCTGCCGTTAGAGCGTATATTATATCTATGGGGGCGAGCCGTATATAGCGTTATATATATATCTATGGGGCATCCGTATTATAGCTGTCTATTTAATATCTATGGCTGCAGTATATAGCATCTATTATATCTATGGGGCTGCTCGCTTATATATTGGCGGTATATGCTAATAATATCTGCTGCGATTAGTTAATATATGGCTGCCGTTATAGCGTATATTAATATCTTGGCCGTTATAGCGTTATAATCTATGGGGCTGGCCGTATAGCGTATATATTAATATCTATGGGGCTGCCGTATATAGCGTATATTAATATCTAGTGGGCCTCTGTATATAGCGTTTATTAATTATCATGGGCCTGCCTTGTTATAGCGTTATTAATATCTAGGGTCTGCTGTATATAGCGTATATTAATATCTATGGGGCTGCTGTATATAGCATCTATTAATCTATGGGGCTGCCGTATATAGCATCTATTAATATCTATGGGGCTGCCGTATATAGCGTATATTAATATCTATGGGGCTGCCGTATATAGCGTATATTAATATCTATGGGGCTGCCGTATATAGCGTATATTAATATCTATGGGGCTGCCGTGTATAGCGTATATAAATATCTATGGGGCTGCCGTATAGCGTATATTAATATCTATGGGGCTGCCGTATATAGCGTATATTAATATCTATGGGGCTGCTGTATATAGCGTATATTATATCTATGGGGCTGCTGTATATACGTATATTAATATCTATGGGGCTGCCGTATATAGCGTCTATTAATATCTATGGGGCGCTGTCATATAGCCGTTATTAATATTCTATGGGCTGCTGTATATAGCGTATTTAATATCTATGGGGCTGCTGTATAATAGTGTTATGATATCCTATAGGGCCTGACTGATATTAGTGTATACCTTGTAAATATCTCAAGATCATTTGGTACTGTGAGAGAAGCGATTCTGTAACTAAGAAGGCTTTCATTTGTTGTTGCCATATAACAAAGCTTCAAAGCCCAGTATGTTATGTCTCTACTGCATTTTTTTTTTTATCTCTTGTATATCTGGTGGCGAACAATACAATGCTATTGTTTGTTTTAAAACTAACACCTCAAGAAGTCAACAGGTCGGTCCAAATACCCCTAGTTTACTTATAAACACAACATGAAGACTTTTTCTACGTGCCCGAGTTTTATGGCTTTTTTTGTTTGTTTTTCCCATAATGCTTTAGACAAATATAGTCTTAATATACATGCCAACTGTTATATATAGCAGCTCGGTTTTAATTTACCAACTAGCTCGATTAATGCTGACAGCCATTTCTGGAGCCATACAAAAAAACTTCTTGTGTGCAGTGGTGCTCATGTAAGTGCTGGTTTTTAGAAAACAGACATATTGGGTCTCTGGTTCAAATCCCTGGCTAATGTATCATTATGTTTCCTAACAAAAATACTTTCCCACGTTGTATCTCTATAGCTAGTAGTAAAACGCTTTCTTTCAGCAAGACACGTAGTTGATTCCCCTTACTAAAATTATGTTTCTTACATGCTGCAAGAAAATAAAACTGCAAAGCTACTTTTCCTATTTACATAAAAGGAAGTCCCCCAGTGAGCATTGTTAGAGACAGGACGGCATTTTGCAACTTTAGTTCCCCCCTTTTAAAATGAATGCCTTTCTTATGGTGAACTTCCCCACAATTCAACATCATCCTTTCTTACGTAGACCTCCGCTTATGTATCTGACGGTCTGACTGTTTCCGTTTGCTAATTGAATCTGGCAATGAGTCCTATAGTTTCGTTTGGGGAAATGTTCAGGTGCATCAGCTGTGCCTTACCTCCCGTTTCTTCGAATCAAATTCACCAGGAGTAAGCGGAACAGGAAGAGAACTTAACTTACCTACACGCGATCCACATCAGCAGTGATGTCCCCACCGCCTTCCTGGTTCAGAGTAACTATAACTTGCTGGCCCAATTGGGCACTATAGTTATTCTGAACAGTAAGTGGTCCGGGACCTGGCACTGCTGCTGCGGACACGTGTAAGCTGGTTTCCTCCTATCGCTCCCTGGTGAATTGATTGAATGGGAGGTACAGGCCATAGGTCCTTAACCTCCCGGTTTCCAATCAATACATTAAAGAACAGTTTTTAGTTCACTTTTTGAAGGACTGTTCCTTTTAATTGTGACTATTGTGAACTGAATGGGGTTATTTACCTTGTTAAAATTATCCCTCCCTCTATTCCTTTCCCCAAATTTTACTATAAAAGTACCCAATGAAATAAAATAAAACAACACATAGAATATGATATCCATGGTCCCCTCTTTTTATTGTACATGGTCCAATCTTACAGTGGGGGTTTTTTATAAATAAACTTCAGTTTTTTAAAATAATTAGACCTAAAACCTGCCCAAATTGACTGCATCCACCAGGGGACTTGAATAGAGCCAAATCAAGGTGTCCAATACACATGCCATACCCAACACGTAAGGGGTATTTTTGGGCCATGTAGCCATACAATCAAGTACACTACTATCAGGCTTCCTTTTCTTAAAGTAAAGGGAGCCGATACCGCTGACGATATTTCCATCATTCCCGCCCACGTGAAAATGCTGAGTACAGTCGTGCGACGGCACTCGTATTGTTACATGGTCCGGTGCACCAGAAGGTGTAGAAAGTTAAATCCCAACATCAAGTCAAATAGCAGCCTCCAGTTAGATTGAGTACCATAGCACTGTTCCTGTGGGCCTAACACTAATCTCATTAGTGTATATACGCTTAACACTAGTTCAACAAGTGAACTCAGTAAATCAGTAAGGCTTATGTTTTTCAGATTTTGAATACGTTTTTTTAAAGTGCCCATACATAAGAACTTACATGTATACAATCCCGCGACATTCAAATAATTCGCAGGAACCGCATTTTCCGTCTTCTTGCTGCTGACATACGATCGGGGCGGTTTCCGTCTTGCCCTTATTTAGTGATCCGTATGCCGTCACAAAGAAAGGCGTTTCTGCATAATTGAAGGTGGGGGAATGTCAAAACGGGACTTTGGTCGGCACGTAAGCTTGTAATTTTATGGCACCATATAATCAGTGGTACCCTTCTTAATCTACAATTTTCCCTAGAGAAGTGGAAAAGGACCACCAGATACGCCCTATAGCCACCAAAACTGGTTTAAGCTATCCATCGTGCAGGGTCTCCTGGTTGGTCCCCTTTTCCTCAAACGTCAGCCAGGAGGCCTCAATTCTTTCAGATTCGTTGGATAACAATAATCAGATAAAGTTTTGTAATGTTCCCCTTTTTGTAAAATAATTTCCCATATTTAAAACAACAGAATGCCTTTTTTTTCACTGTGTATCCTGTTTCGGTGCCTAGTGAGTTGCACTTCGGGTAAAACAATTTTCCCATTCAGAGCAAGAAATGGTTTCTGCCTTTTTAAATGAGTTTTCCTGATGGACAGTGAGGTAGGTTTTTTTTTGTTTGAAAAACATCTCCCACATTCTGAACAACAGAATTGGGGTTTTCCCGGTGGTGTTTTTTCCTTTTCTGCAAGTGTCCTTTTCTGTGTGGATCTTTTCGATGGGTTACAAAGATGAGCTTCTCCTCCACACTTTCCCACATACAGAGCAAAGAAAATGGTTTCTCTTCTGTGTGCATTCGATGATGCCTGTGTAGATATGACTTGTCTGTAAAGCATTTCCCACATAAAGAACAAGAAAAAGGTTTTTCTCCAGTGTGAATTCTTTGATGTTTAATAACTTGCCAACTTTGTGCAAAACTTTCCCACATTCAGAACAAAGAAATGTTTTTTCTCCTGTGTGAGTTCTTTGTTGCACATTAAGGGAAGACATGTTCTTAGAACCTTTACCACATTCCTTCCTTTCTTTTGTGGTGATATTATTACATGGATCTGTTCCCTGCTCTAGTTACGATAGTGGGATTATTATAAATCGGAACTTTCCTTTCCCATGATCCAATACGACTCTTCACTAATACTTATTGATAATAATTTCCTGACAGCGTTATTCGTTACCAGGTATGTAGGTGGAAGTTCCCGACTGTTCTGTAAGGATATGCCTCTTCTCTCCCCATGATCCATCTCCTCTTAATACCATTTGATATATAATTATCTGAAAAAGCCTTATTTAGGTTGAATCCATGTATCCAAGTAGAATGGATCTTTTCCCCTGTATCTGTTCTGTAAGTGATAATGTCACAATCGAACATTCTCCTTCCCATGATTCCATCTCCTCTTTAAAACATTTGATATATAATATCTGACAAAGCTGTTATTTAGGTTTGGATCCATGGTATCAGTAATGATCTGTTCCCTGTATCTGTTCTGTAAGTGGAATTAATGGTTACAATTCGAACATTCGCTCCTTCCCATGATCAATCTCTTTTAATACCATTTGATATTAATTGAATCTGACAAGCTGGTTCTTATTTGGTTTGATCCCTGTTCAGTAGATGGATCTGTTCCCTGTATCTTGTTTCTGTAAGATGGATTATGGTACAATCTGAACATTCCTCCTTCCCATGATTCCATCTCCTCTTATACACATTTGCATATACAGTGGTTACAGTTTCCGTATCTTGGAGAAATGTCACCATTTGGGAAATTTGTCTATCTGGTTCCTCATCCAAATACTCACTTGGTTTAATTCTCTCACAGCAATTTGTTTCCAGATTAGGTTTAGTAATCACTGTTATCTTCATAGTCCACACTTAAATGATACAAACATGGAAAATCATCTGATCCTTATAGATCGTGCTAAAGTAGATAATAATCCGATGTTGCATAAACATTACTAATGGCTGTATCGAAAATAAATCACGTCTTTTTATATATTACAGGGGAGATCGAGAGCAATAACAGACAAATGATAAAACAATAGAAGTAACACAAGCTGTTTATAAGACATGTGGTGTTTTCCATCAGGTCCCATTAGTTTTTATTGATAATAGGAGAATATCGGCTTTGAACACCTAATTCTATACTCATAATGAAACCCTACCCTATTATTTAGATCTATTGGATCACAAGTCTCCCAAAACTGAGGGCCTGTATCATAGGAGAGACCGTCAAAGCCGATAAAGACGGACTCACACCACCGCTTTTACTATAACAATAAAAAAACTAAGAAACAACAGCCCGTGGGGAACCCATTTTTGAACATCCTCCCACCACTCTCCATAAACCATCTAAGAGTGGTCGATCGTTCGCAAATTCAGCCGCGCCCGACGGACATTTGTCCCAGCCGAGCGAGCGTTCAGTCGGGACAAATAATCCCTTCATCTTGTAACCCACCTAGAGTAACCCAGCCCAATCCAAAATCAGTCTCTTGTACTGGGGGTTTGGGCATGCAGAGTCCCTGGTAAGTATAGTTTTAAAGAAGGCACTTAGGAATGGTGTATTTAAAAACCATTGCATGTGCTGATAACCAATAAATGTATATGGTGCAGAAAACAAGATTATAAAATCACATTTTTTACTTAGGCATACTAAATAAGCGCCTGTTGAATGGCATGCACTGCCACACTGCAATACAACTGCACAGATTTAATTTTACTTTACAACTTGTGTCTCTTTTCCCCACAAACTACGGAAGCCCCAGTATTAAAGGTTATATACACTCTTTTCACTCAACTTGTGTCTTTCTTCGAACTTAAAAGTTTTCATTTCTCAGTCTACTCATAGTAAGCCTCCCCCCTCCACGGAATTTCATCCTATAGTAAGGAGTCCTCTCCCACTGGATTTCATCCTATTAGTAAGAGGTCCCCCCTCCTCCCCTGGCTTTTCATCCCTTATAGTAGGAGTCCTCGCTCCAACGATTTCCATCCTATAGTAAGGAGTCTCCCCCCCACTGGCTTTCAAACCTATAGTAATGAGTCCCTCCCACGGGAATTTCATCCTATAGTAAGGAGCTTCCTGCCACTGGATTTCATCCTATAGTAAAGGAGTCTCCTCCCACTGGATTTCAATCCTATATTAAGAGTTCTCCTCCCACTAATTTTCATCCTATCTCAGTGAGTCTCGTTTATACACTGTCCAATCTGTAAGATTCCTTTCTGTGCCTCTCAAAATTTGCTAACACACAGTGCCGAATGTTTCTTTCTTATGGAATTTTTTTCGAAAGGTAACGATGCTGCCTGCGGTAAACGTTTTGTCAGCAATGATCATTACCGGTAACATTTTTTGCAGATAAGAGGTGGATTCCATCACAATCTAAACTAAATCCCCTGTCATCGTTAAGGAGAACTAAATCCATTTTTTTATACTCCATAAATCTGAAACAACAACCCCTCCTAAAAACACCAATAGCTATATAATATGACTTCAGTAAAATTGTTAAAATAAATGTAAGCCTGTTATACTGGAATTAAGTATCTGTTGTATTTGCAGTTGGTTCATACCACCCCTGACCTCAGTACATGCTTCCCTTGCTTTCTCTGTCCTGTAAAAAGGATGGGCTATAGATTATTAATGGGTGTGACCACTGTAACAATTTTCGTTCCTGGCCATACTAAGGGACGAGCATGGCAGACATATGGTCAGTTGACCAGACGTGTGACTTAGAATGCTGTGATGTGTTAAGCAAAAACCTATATTATTTAGGTTACATTTTTCCCCAGCACCCTATCAAAATGAGATGTAATACCAACTGATTTACTGCTTTTATCTCCAAGGTGTTCTGTCCTTCTTGGTTCAAGTGTTGTTTCCTGGTGGCTTTGTTGTCCTTTATGTGTGAACCCAGCTTGGTACACTAGTCTAGAAATGGTTAAATAAAATAATGGTTCCCATTTGTAACTAGGAGGGCTAGGCCCAGGACCATGTGCCTGTTTTATGGGGGTAATACCAAATCCAGTTACATTTAAGGATCGATAATTGGTCCTGTAACACCTATTACTCACGCCAGCCAGTGGGTGGATCTGGCTCTCGGCGCGGTGGATTTCTTCCTTTTCCTTTAAAATTCTTTATTTTATGGATTCTTCTCTCTTCCTTTCATTATATTTATCAAATCACTAGATTGTTAGTGGATTGATGGTTAGATTGTTAGTGGATTGATGGTTAGATTGTTGTGGATTGGCTGGTGGAGTGATTGGTAGATTTTTGGTGGGTTGGTTGGTAGATTGTTGGTGAGTTGGTTGGTAAATCGTTGGTGAATTGGTGGGTGTATTGATGGTAGATTGATTGGTAGATTGATGATAGATTGTTGGTGGATTGGTTGGTGGGTTGATTGGTGGATTGTTTGGTGGGTTGATGATAGATTGTTGGTGGATTGATTACAATTGTGCTGATGTCACTGCTGTGTGATTTGCCAGGCTAAAATGATATATGATTTTGGCCCGATCGGTCGATTGGACAGAAATATTGCATCGTGTATGCACAGCCTTAACACACAATAGCTGAATTATTTCCGTGTCTGTGTGAGGATGGAGGAGGGGCAGTGACTGTCTCTCCCCAGGTGAACATCTTCCCCCTGCCACTTTCCATTCTTGAGATGAATCCTGAGAGGGAGGGGTCTGTTAAAGTTAATTAGACTGTTCACTTTTAATTGTCACAGAGCACAATATCAATCGCACAATGAATGACTGGGCAAGGCAGCTTAATGTCAATTGCTGCAACATCTACGAAATGACAGTCAGGCTGTGTTAGCCACACACAATTCTTTTTAATTTGGTCAGACATAGATTCCTATTTATTCTTCTGATACAGACTGATCATTACTTTTGAGATTTATATCCATCCATCCCATTCAGTGGCAAAATATTGAGCAGATTTGAAACTGAAATCTACCCAATATCAATTGTAATGGGGCACATACATGCAACAATCCCGATTGTACAATACTGAGATTTTCTGGTATTGTATGATCAGCAGACCATGTATGGCCATCGTATGTTCTTAGTCTAATGTTATACCTACTGGACACGTTACTAAATTTCTATTTTAACAATACCAATTGTAAAAGCCGTGATTGTAAATCAGTATTGGTGCGGATAGTCCCCTTAAGGTGGTACACAAATCACTGCCGTGATACCCCTGAAGATACTTACAAGACCTGGTCCCTTGCCACCTGGATACCACCTCTTTCTAATGTGGCGAGCTTGTTTCAAGCAAGCATACCAGCAGTGAGCCACTTCCTGGTCACCGCTGTCAGCTATTGGGCGTGATGTCACCAGCGCACCAAAAAGGGCAGAGGTGAACGCAGCACAGAAATCCTATTCCTACTCCCTAGAAGGCCCAATGCACAGGAGTTCTGCGTTGGCTAACAGTAGGCTTTCCTGGGAAAGGGACTGTAAAATCTCAGAAGGGTTTAGGATGGGAACAGACATTACCGGCGGGATTGGCCCTCGATAGATAATACACGTACCGCAATTTCCAGTCTTCCTGATTTTCCAATAGGAATTTTCTCGAAAAAATGCTTTAAAACAATATTAAAATATGCGTAAAACTCACATTACCTGGAAATAATATCAGGTTAACGTGGGTTTTACACATATTTAGGGCACCGCATCATATGAAAATGTTTTTGGAAATAGCGCAGTGCACCCATCCAAAACCACTTTGGTTACGTAGCGTTACATCGTAGCGTGGAATTTAATGGGGCTTTGTATGGGGACTTAAAAGGAGCGTAACCCAAGCTTTTTACCTGTATGCAAACCCACCTGGCAATACCATAATCTCGTTTACATCTGGTATTGTATAGCCGGATCGTGCAGGTAGGTAGCACAATGTAAAAACAAACTTACAGCATCTGTTCAGGTGGGAACGGTATCCAACAAATCAGGCCCGGCGCTCCTATACACCTCCGTCAAACACACCGTCTCCCTCACGGCCGGAAATGTATGCATACAAAAGCGAGACCCAAGGATATAACATCCAAAGGGGTAATAAGGAGGCGGGCAGCCGGACTTCAATAAAACTCTTCAATTGTTTATTTGGGAATCTTTAAAACCATACATAAGTAGCCATCACTACACATAGTTGCAAACCAATGGACAAAGACATGTGAACACTCCAAGCTCCGCCCAACGCGTTTCGTGGCCGATAGCCACTTCCTCAGGGGCATAGAGGAGTGTCCTCTCCACCTGTCCGTTTAAAACCCAATTCATAACCCCTTATGATGTAAAATATATCAAAGTAGGGGAAGACACCCTATTGCAGACATAGTACAAACATTAAGAATAGTGCAAACATTAAAACCATCGTATTCTCATATAATAAACACTGAAAATACATTGAAATAAAGAACAGAAATAAGAGCTTATATAATAGGCAGGGATCAATAAATATAAATAAGCGTATAAATATAAGGTACACGATAATAAGTATATGATTGATTGATAATAAGTATATGATATGATTAAATGAATCACAGAAATTAAGTTGTTTCTGTGATTAATTTAATCATATTTTCGGGACTCGAAATTTAAACCAGAGGAGAGGCAATGAGTTATCATCGGAATATCGGGTGAAGAGTGTGGTCCGTCCCGTTAGGGGTCCTGGCTTCTCACGTGAGTCCCGAATGTATTGTACAATAGATAACTAGTTACTTCAAGTAGGGAAGTGATTTTTCGACTGTTGGTATTGTTTTCACTGTGGAATTAGTCGACTCTGGCCTAGAGTCACTGGATGGATGCTGCTTCATGGCGCCGGATTTAATAGTAGTTCCTGGGGACGCCCAGTAACTAGGTTCTAGATCTATATTTATAGGTATATTGGAGGTTATGGGGGGTAGTCATGTGATTGTAATGTTATAAATATTTATCATGTTTTGTGATAACAATTGGATGCTAATAAACGTATTTTGTATTTTTTGACCCATATTGTAAGTGCCTTGTTTTAGTAGGGTCTTTTTAAGGCGTTGCCTTTGATCCCTGACCTAGTTTTCACATTTATCTTGAGATGTTCCTATCTGACCCATTCATTTTGTGATCTCAAATTGGTTGTATGAAAGAACGGGCTGGGAGATTGAGATAGATTGGACATTTGTCTTATGAGAGATTGGACATCTGTCTAATGTCTTACGTAGTGTATGGCCACCTTTATGGTTCGTACACATGTGCGATCGCGTGTCGGCACATCTGTATGAACCTTTACCAAGAAGAAAATGGACTGAGCTTCCTTGGAAATCACAAGTAGGTCAAAGCGCGTAACGAAAACAGATGTTCAATTGAACGTATCGCAGAGTATACAAGAACGAGCCATGCCTGGCATGTTTTGTGTCTGACACTTATTCAGACACCTAATGTGAATGAATGTGGATGAATGTGGATGAATATGGATACTTGTGTTGCGGATATGTGATTGTGCTTATCCCGAGCACCAGTTCAGTAACATGTCTCCGTCTGCCCCATACCACTTGCCGTCTTAAGGTTCGTACACATGTGCGATGGCAGGTGCCCGCGACACACAATGTGTTTGAACAGCCATTTTGGATTTCTGCCCAATCTGCCAGGCAGATCCCCGAATAAGATAATTTATCGTCCGATAAAGTGCCCATCGGGTGAAACGGGCGGTCGTATACATCGTGCTTCCAGGGTCGGCACCCGCCATCACACGTGTGTATGAACCTTTAGTTTGTATGTAGTACAACTTCTGCCTTTGTCTAACAACTTATAGTGTAGGCCGTGCTACTTATAACAATTACCAAGTTCCACTCCAGTTACTGGGTCCATTAACTTATACAGCACGGAACATTATAGACTTTATAAATCATAATAACCTTATATCTTCATACTTTATAAATCATAATAACCTTATATCTTCATACTTTATAAATCAGAATAACCTATATCTTCAAACCTGGGGACTGTCTGTCCTGTAAACAGCTCTACCAGCCATGTGGGTGCACATCCACCCTCTGTACATTACTGGCTCCGTGTTCTATTGGGTACAAACCAGTGTTTGTTACCAGATTCACTATTGGCTCAATGTCTGGGAAGGAACCAATGGACAATCTCACATTCCAATCATCTTAGTCAGCCAATCAAATGGATCACTGGAATTCCACAATGATAATACCACACTGTCATTGGCTGTACAGGCAACCACCCACCAATGAGAGATCCAAGGAACTGGACAGGCGGGCTCTCACTGATTGGCTGCAAGTGAAGGGCGAACAAAGAGAGAACAGGAAGGAGAGAAACAGTAAGTGCAGCCTGGGGGAGGGGGATGTGTGTGTCTGTGTGTATAAATAATATTGTGTGTATAACGTTGTTTGTAACATGTTGTGTGTATAATACTGTGTATAACATTGTGTATAATACTGTGTATAACATTGTGTGTATAACGTTTGTAACACGTTGTGTTTATAATACTGTGTATAACATTGTTTGTAACACGTTGTGTTTATAATACTGTGTATAACATTGTGTGTATAAAGTTGTTTGTAACACGTTCTGTGTATAATACTGTGTATAACATTGTGTGTAATTATCCCGGATTCCACCTTCTATCCTGGATCTCCTGGTGATCGTCCTGGATTTCTGCCTAAGTCCCATTTTGCTCTGCATTGTCACAGCTGGCAGTGTTAGGTATACATAAAGTTTTGTAAAAAAGGAATTTGTTTATTTTTTAACAAAACTTTATTCATACCTGACACTGCCAGCCAGTAGCAAGTGGTGTTCCTGCCAAGGTGTAATTGCTCAGGTATGAGGGTTGGGAGACACTGTCACTAACATTTAACTAGTAAGGCAGCACATAGTTACATGTTAAGCAGTGACAGTCTGAATAGTGTGTGTGTGTGTTTGGTTGGGGGCGGGTGCTGCTTATCCCTAGATCATGGAGGTTGTAAGTATAATTTCTCTCTCTGGAGTATAATTAAACTTTTAAACCCAGGGATAGGCAACCAGTAGATCTCCAATGTTTGAAAACTACAAATTCCTCTACAAGCAATCTGTAGTTAGGGAATTCTGGAGTTGTAGTTTTCAACACATCTGGAGATCTACTGGTTGCCTATCCCTGTTTTAAACCCTAACTGGGGTTTTGGGGATCGTGATAACATATCAAAGGTTTTTATTGGGATGGACATCTAGAAGTAGCACAGCATATTAAATACGTATGAAAGTCTGGCAGTGCTTTCAAGAACAGAGCAATGTATGAGGATCCCTGAGATATAACCATATTTAATTATCCAGTGTAGATAGCCCTCTAGTCCATTAACCAGTGTTAGTCAGCCCTCTTTTCATTATCCTGTAGTCAGCCCTCTAGTTCATTATCCAGTTGGTAGTCAGCCCTCTAGTTCATTATCCCAGTGGTAGTCAGCCCTCCAGTTCATTAACCAGTGGTAGTCAGCCCTCCAATTCATTAACCAGTGGTATCCAGCCCTCCAATTCATTAACCAGTGTAGTCAGCCCTCTAGTTCATTATCCAGTGGTAGTCACCCTCCAATTCATTAATCATGTAGTCAGCCCTCTAGTTTCATTATCCAGTGGTAGTCAGCCCTCTATTCTTATCATGGTATCAGCCCTCAATTCATTAACCATGGGTAGTCAGCCCTCCATTCATTAACCCAGTGGTAGTCAGCCCTCCAAATTCATTAACCAGTGTATGTCAGCCCTCTAGTTCATTATCCAGTGGTAGTCAGCCCTCCCATTCATTAATCAGTGTAGTCAGCCCCTCTAGTTCATTATCCAGTGGAGTCCCCATCCCTATTCATTATCCAGGTAGATCCAGCCCTCTAGTTCTTATCCAGTGGTAGTCAGCCCTCTAGTTCATTATCCAGTGGTAGTCAGCCCTCAAATTCATTAACCAGTGTAGTCAACCCTCTAGTTCATTATCCAGTGGTAGTCAGCCCTCTAGTTCATTATCCAGTGGTAGTCAGCCCTCAAATTCATTAACCAGTGTAGTCAGCCCTCTAGTTCATTATCCAGTGGTAGTCAGCCCTCCAATTCATTAACCAGTGATCAGCCTCTAGTTTCAAAAAATTATTTTCCATGTAGTCCCCTCTAGTTCATTATCCAGTGGTAGTCAAGCCCCTCTATTTCATTATCCAGTGGTAGTCAACCCTCTATTCATTATCCCCCTTGGTTAGTCACTCCCGAGTCATTAACCAGTATCGCCCTCTAGTTCATTATCCAGTGTTATTCAGCCCTCTAGTTCATTATCCAGTGTTGTCAGCCCTCCAGTTCATTACCCAGCATTAGTCAGCCCTCTAGTTCATTACCCAGCGTTGGTAAGCCACCTAGTTTATTACCCCGTTAGTAAACCCCACTAGTTTATTACCCAGCGTTTTAGCCCACTAGTTTATACCCAGCGTTAGTAAGCCCACTATTTATTACCCCAGTGTTAGTCGCCCTTTAATTTATTACCCAGTGTTAGTTCAGCTCACTATGTAAAATGATGTGTGCACTCATGTTACACTTTTGTCCCTCATTGGACTTTACAGATGTTGGGTTATAAACATTGTGTGATTAACGGACAATTATACTCACCTTCCCTCCGCTCCTCTTCTTAGGTCAGTACCTTTTACCCAGGGTGAGGACCTGAACCTCTAGTCCTCACCCCTGGGTTCGCGTACTTGAAGCACATCATTACTGAAACGCTGCTCTGGTAGGCTCCGCCCCCTCCTCTCCTTGCGCGACGTGGCGCGCCTGGACTATTGTAACCTTCTGCTTTGTAGGCTTCCTGTCTTTCTCCAATCAATACGTAACTCTGCCGCACGCATTTTCTCGTTCTCGAATAATCGGGAAATTAAATCTCCTCTGTTGCCCTCTCACCTGGGTCCCCATTAAACAATGCACTATCTACAAAATCCTTCTCTTAACCCCCATCCTCTGGAATTCTATTCCCTCTCTCTACGTCAAGAAACCTCAATAAACATGTTTAAATCTAACCTCTCATCCTATCTCTGAGCACAGCTTAGGACTTAACACTGCACCAGTTATTACTATGGCAATTCCACCCTTTCCTATGTATCTGTATGTTACCCACCTAATAAGATTGTAAGCTCTATGGGGCAGGGTCCTCTTTCCTCAGTTACATGTTTCAAGCTCTTGTATTTTTCATGATGCACATACTTATGTTATTATTTTATTTACTGTCCCTGTACAGCTTTTTGTAGTCTACATTGTACATCGCTGCGCCCCTAGGTGGCAATATATCAATAAACATATACTCATCCAATTGGATTTACTTCATATGTATATATCATAGATATGTGTAGGGCTGGCTTATTTTATAAATCTCACCTTGGCTTCCATTAATTTATCCCCTTTCAGACTGAGTCTCTTGTCCTTTTGGTAACCTTAAAGGTTCTAGAACTACGGGGAGGGGGGATTCCTGGGCACCTGTAATCCCCTCCTTGAATTGTCTATGAAAAAAAAAGAACGATAAGACGAAAAGAAAAAAAAGAAGAAACAAAAAGATAAAAAAAGAAAGAAAAAAGATAAGAAGAAACAAAGAAAAATGAAGAAATACATGTAACTGGATGTATTACCATAAACAGCACATGGTCTGTCTAGAGAAGACGGAACCATATTATGTAACTATTTCTAGTTCTAGTGTAAAGCTGGGTTCACACACTACTAGTTCCTGTATTATACCCAATTATGTGCTGTTTGTAAAACATATGGGTCTTGGTCAATCAAAACATTTTCATATTTATGTATCAGACACTTTTAATCCTTTTGTTCATTTTTAAGCAATGCTATATTAATAGGCTGACTTGAGGCTGTGAAGTACCTTTTGTTAAAAGAAGGCTTTATTGTATTGTATGCTCTGTGGAGGGCTCCTTATAATATTTATTATATATCACTAGTCCAACACTTTTTTAAGAATGTAATTCTGAGCTGTAGATCCTGAGAAATCTTAGTTTAAATTTACAGCCTAACCTGTCACTCCAACCAAATATTCTAATTAGGGCCCCTCCCCTGGCCTCTCACTCCCTCCAAGAATTCAAATGAACCTTGTCTGCCTACCAGCTCACTTCCTGCAACAAGTAAGAAACTCTGCTTACAGGGAGCAAGAAACATTAACCCCACACATCTATTATCTGTCTGACTGTCTGAGTTGGCAGGCACACTGGGACTGGGGAAAGGGATTCCATCCCGGTACACATTGAGACTGGATCATGGAGAGGTTGCAGACCCACTATTGCAACGATTCACCTAGTAAATCATTACCGGTAATCTGATTGCAATCCTCCTTCTACCAGTCCTGCTCCCCCCTTTGCTTTTCACCCACAGACACTGCACTTAAAGTTGAATTTAAGCATGGCTGGGTCATTTTTAGAGTCCGTGAGTACATCCTGCTTGTTTTTCAGCCAAGATAGGAGTGCACGCCGGTAAGTCCTGGGATGGAACTCCCTGCCTAACTATTGAAAAGGACTTTATCTGCTACTGTTCCTGTGACTTGCCTATTCTTCTATTGGCCGGTCCTTGTCTGTGTATTCAATTGGATGGACTAGGTGCTTTCCATAACAAGTTAACACAGTGATCTACCCCAAGACATTATATAGACCCATTGGTCCAACATTTTGGATATTTGAGCTGCTATCGGGGACGCCCGAATGTTTTATTTACATCGATATAGAGATATTTTAGTGTGGTGTGTTTAATAAATATCCAGTAGAACAAGCATAAGTGCACTCAAGGGTCCTTTTCAGCTTTTATTCAGTGAAAGTGCAACATAAAGTGCAACAATTAGTGCAATCAGCAACGTTTCGGTCTGTACTCTTAAGACCTTTATCAATTTATGATGGTTTTTGCACAAAATTGGTATGGTTCATTTTTAGATTGTAAGGGTATGTAAGACTGATGGTATATAGATCTAGGGGTTACAAGGGAATTGAGTACTATTAGAAGGCTCTGTGGGACATTGTTCCCTCCTTTCTGTATAGTATATATTTATATGCATGATTTATAAAACTAATTTTGGTCAGTTCCCCTTTAAGCATGGCTGCCATGGAAATAGAAGGGTAGGTCAGTAGGTGTGTGTACCTGTGTCGGGTTGGGGGTAGGTGTTTTTGCATTTATGACCATAAAACTTAACTTTTTTTGAGGACTGATCTATAGTTACCCTTTAAATATGTCTAGGTCAATAAGTATGTGTCTGAGGTTATATATTTGCATGTATGACCATAAAACTAGCTTTTTTTGATGATTGATCTAGATTTTTTTGACTATAGTTACCATTTAAATATGGGTACCATGGAAAAGGAAGTGTAAATCAGTAAGTGTGTGTACTTGTCAGGTTGGGTGGTATGTGTTTTTGGTGTTTTTGCGTTTATGTAAAACTTTTTTCTTTGATGATTGCTCAAAAGTATTTTTTACTATAGTTACCAAGGGATGCAACAGAAATAGAAGGGTAGGGTTTTGACTATAGTTACCCTTTAAGTATGGCTGCCATGGGAATGCAAGGGTATGTCAGTAGGTATGTGTACCTGTGTCTGAGTGGGGGTTGGGGTATCGTTGTTTGTAATGGTGACCATAAAACAGTTTTGATCACATAACCCTGAAACCTCAGAATGTCCACAATTGATGATTGGACCCATTATAGTCTGTTAATGCGGTAATACTTGTGGGAGCAGCTCAACATTTGCAGTATCACATTTTCTTTCCTCTTCTGCTTGCTACAAACCGATTCTTTCACTTGATACAGAAAGTAATTTGGCAGACAGCCAGAGTCCATTTGCTTTTTTGGTGGTGAATCCTTAAACTAGGTACACGATAACCTCAGTGTGTAGCGTCTTTACCGAACGGCCAACGGAAAAGACCAATAATCTTCCCTGCCTGCGGTAGTCACCCTATAGTGGAGTCTGCCGCGGTCGAGGGAAACACGCAGTCCCAAACATCCTCCCTATGCTGTGAGAACGCTTGGGACTGGGTGTATCCTAAACTTTGAAAGATGACAGACAGGATCTTGCAGACAGGGGCGTAACTAGACGAGAGCAATTGCAGGGGGGCCCATGTTCTTATTTTTATTATGAAAGCTATAGCCTCCTCCCAGAAAAAAACACTGTGGATGAAGCACGCATAGGGCATAGTTTGGCTGGGGGGCCCAGTGATTCCTACGGTAGTTTATGCCACTGTTTGCAGGTCCTGTCTGTCATCTTTCAAACATCTGGCATGTGTGTACCCAGCTTTAGAGGTCAGGAGTGGGTCACAGATATTATAATTTTTTGTTTTGAGTAACAGATCTTTGCCCTGTACATGCTGTTATTAATTTGGCTTGAAAAAGCCAAATTACTGTTCTATCTCTTCTTCTTCTTTTTCTTCTTCCGTTTAATTCTTCCGCTTTTTTGGACCGTATCTCCTCCCACAGTTTTTGAGCTAGAGACATGAAATTCGGTACAGATGTGCGGTACAAATAGGAGAAGTGTGCTATCTTCTAGCTAAGGAATCCGCGCAAGCGTTACAGCGTTATCGGTGAATTTCCGGACATTTTTTCCCATAGACTATAATGGTAACAATCCTCAAATGTGGATATTTCAAAACAGTTTTTTTTCATGGTCATAAATACAAATGGTGATACCCCAACCCCCCACACAGACCCAGGTACACCCACCTACTGACCTACCTTTCCATTCCCATGGAAGCCATATTTAAAGGGTAACTAAAGTAAAAAAAACTAATTTAGATTTATCCTCAATAAAAGATAGTTTTATGGTTATAAACACAAAAAAGACATACCCCCTCAACCAGGGTACTTAGGGAGCTAAGTTCAGTTTTATCTAGGCCATTGGTTCTTATTTTTGCAGATTCCCTCATGTCCGGTGGTGTGCCTCTGGATTGGAAAAAGGCTGATGTTATTCCAATATTCAAAAAGGGTAGTCGTTCACAACCGGGTAATTACAGGCCTGTAAGTTTAACTTCAGTGGTGGGGAAGATCCTGGAAAGTTTAATAAGGGATCATGTTCTAGAGTATGTTTCAAGGACTGACATTATAAGTAGTAACCAGCATGGATTTAGGAGGAATAGATCTTGTCAAACTAACTTGCTTGGCTTTTATGAGGAAGTAGGTAGAAATTTAGACTCTGGTATAGCAGTAGATGTAGTTTACTTGGATTTTACAAAGGCTTTTGATACAGTCCCCCATAGGCGACTAATGAATAAGCTAAGGTCTGTTGGTCTGGGGAGTCACATTTGTACATAGATAGAAAATTGGTTAATGAATAGGATGCAGAGAGTAGTTGTTAATGGGGCTTCATCATTATGGACTAAAGTTTAATAAAAAGCTGGATGAGTTTCTACAAACAAGGAATGTTACAAGTTACTGGGATTGATACATAAAGTAGAGTTTGGTGAGGTTTTTTTTGCCTTCCTCTGGATCAACAGTTAGGCAGGAAATGAGGATATTGCTAGATGGGTTGGACTGGATGGACGTATGTCTTTATTCAACCTCAAATACTATACTGTACTAATACTATACTGTACTAATACTATACTATACTGTACTATACTATACTGTACCATACTGTACCATACTAATACTATACTATACTACATGACGGTATCTATTGTAATATATTACAATGCGCAGTCAAACCCCTGGGGCACAGTCTGGGAAACCCTGTTAACTAGAGATAATTAAGTTGGCTTGAAAAAGCCAAATTCCTGTTCTTTCTATTTCTTCTTCTTCCGTTTTCTTCTTCCACTTTTTTTGGACCGTATCTCCTCCCACGGTTTTTGAGCTAGAGACATGAAATTCGGTACAGACGTGCGGGGCATATAGGAGAAGTGTGCTATCTTCTAGCTAAGGAATCCGCGGAAGCGTTACGGCGTTATCGGTGAATTTCCAGACTTTTTTCTTCCCATAGACTATAATGGTAACAATCCTCAAATGTGGATATTTCAAAACAGTTTTTTTCATGGTCATAAATACAAATGGTGATACCCCCAACCCCCCACACAGACCCAGGTACACCCACCTACTGACCTACCTTTCCATTCCCATGGAAGCCATATTTAAAGGGTAACTAAAGTAAAAAAAACTAATTTAGATTTATCCTCAATAAAAGATAGTTTTATGGTTATAAACACAAAAAAGACATACCCCCTCAACCAGACCCAGGTACACACACCTACTGATCTACTTATCCATTACTGTGGCAGCCATACTTAAAGGGTAACTAAAGTTCAAAAAAACTAATTTAGATTTATCCTCAATAAAAGATAGTTTTATGGTTATAAACACAAAAAAGACATACCTCTCAACCAGACCCAGGTACACACACCTACTGATCTACTTATCCATTACTGTGACAGCCATACTTAAAGGGTAACTAAAGTTCAAAAAAACTAATTTAGATTTATTCTCAATAAAAGATAGTTTTATGGTTTTTTAAACACAAAAAGACATCCACACCTCCTCACAGACCCGTTCCCACAACCTAGATCTCCTATCCATTCCGTGCAGCCAACTTTAAAGGGTAACTAAAGGTCAAAAAAACTAATTTAAGATATTGTTCCAATCAAAAGTTTTATGGTTATAAGAAACCAAAAAAGACATACCCCCTCAACCAACCTAGTACACCAACACCTACTGATCTACTTAATCCATTACTGGTGGCAGTCATCACTTTTTTAAAGGGAACTACAAGTCAAAAACTACTTTAATTTATCTCATAAACGATCGTTTTATGGTTATAAACCCCCCAAAAAGACATACCCCTTCAAACCAACCCGTACACACACCTACTGATCTACTTATCCATTAACTGTGGCGCCATACTTAAAGTGGTAACTAAAGTCAAAAAAAACTATTTGAGATTTACCTCAAAAAAGTTATTTATGGTTTATAAACACAAAAAAGACATACCGCCACACAAAACCAGACCCAGGTACACACAACCTACTGCTCTACTATCCATATACTGTGGCCACGCCATATTTAAAGGGTAACTAAAGTCAAAAAAACTAATTTGATTTTATCCTCCATAAAAAATAGTGTTTAATGTTATAAACACAAAAAAGACATAACCTCTCACACAGACACAGTGTACACACACCTACTACTGATCTACTATCCCTTACTGCTGTGGAAGCACCCCCCATACGTTAACGGTAACTAAAGTCAAAAATCAAATGCGATCAATAATCAAAAAACGTTGGGTTTTTTTTTAAAACCCCCAACGTGATAAACAGGTATACAACAAACACCTACTACGACCTACCCCTCCATTCTTTGCAAGCCATACGTAAAGGGTAACCTACTAAAGTTCAAAAAAAGCTAATTTTGAAACCAATCAACCATCAAAAGTTTTTTTTATTTTACTCTCAACCCGACCCGGGTACACACACACCTACTGATCTCGTATCCATTACGATGGCAACATACGTAAAGGGTAACTAAAGTCAAAAAACAAAAAAAAAAACAAAACTCATTTTGACCAACCATCAACAAGTTAGTATTTTAAATATTAATACTCCCCAACCTATATGAACACACAAACTACACTCCACTCAACTGACCTAACCTTTATGCATGTGACATATTAAAGGGTAAGTAAAAAACAACAATTTCCTCTTCATTGACATTAGGAGTTTTAAATCGCAAGCACAAACACAAAACAAATTCCCTCCAAAACAGTCGTTCAAGCCAATTCCAAATTTATACTTTAAACTTTCCCCTTTCTTCTATTTGAGTGTACTATACAAGATGAAAAAAACCAATGACCCCACATTGCCAATCCTCACAGGGCAAGATTGGGGTACCTTTATGGTTGATGGGACCCTTAATGAATCTCCTGTGACATCAACAATGAATTCAAATGCTGTACCAATCAGAGGGGAGATACATGAGCATTGAGTTGAGGGATTTATTGTCCCCCTATTCATTGTCCTGTTTGGATTATTTCACACATCACATATCACCTCCCAGTCTGGGACCAATGGAACTACTGCACATCCAGGGACGATTCCAAAGGAAATATAATAATCCCATTGACTGGATGTCACACTAAAAATAGTTTATAGTAAGTCAGTTCCCCGTTCCCCTCACATACAACAATTCAATGGCTCTCTCTCTGAGTGGAAACTGTCCTATGTATGTAGATTTTATACCTAGACTCGGTTCCACCCTGAACCTCCGGTCTTCATCCGACATTCCATATTACTTTTTCTGATGATCCCCCGTGGTAACTACTTGAATGATCCCCAAATAAATCCCCCCCCCGTGTTCTGAATGATCCCCCGGGTTATACTGAATGATCCAGTGTTAACTGAATGAACCTGCCCCTTTCCTGACTGAAAGAACCCCCCCCCCTCCCCGTGGTTTACTGACTGAACACCAGCACCCCCCGTTTTAACTGACACTGACTGAAACCCCCCCCCACGTGACCACTGACTAACTGAATGAACCCAACCAACCCCCATGTTACTTGAATGAACCCCCATTTACTGAACCTGTATCTGTTCTGTAAGTGGATTAATGGTACAATCTGAACATTCTCCTTCCCATGAATCCACTTACAGAACAGATACAGGGAACAGATCCATCTACTGATACCATGGGATCCAACCTAAATAACAGCTTGGCAGGTAATTATGTAGCAATTATTGTTGGTGAGGAGTTGTAAAAACTAATTTAGATTTATCCTCAATAAACAGTTTTATGGTTATAAACAAAAAAGACAACCAAACCCCCTCAACCACCCCGGTACACACCCTACTAATCTACTTATTCCATTACTGTGGCAGCCATACTTAAAGGGTAACTAAAGTCAAAAACTAATTTGATTTATCCTCAATAAAAGATAGTTTTATGGTTATAACACAAAAAAGACAATACCCCCTCAACAGACCCAGGTACACACCTACTAATCTACTTATCCATTACGGTGGCAGCCATACTTAAGGGTAACTAAAGTCAAAAAAACTAATTTAGATTTACCCAATAAAAGATAGTTTTATGGTTAAAACACAAAAAAGACTACCCCCTCAACCAGACCCAGGTACACACACCTTCTAATCTACTTATCCATTACTGTGGCAAGCCATACTTAAAGGGTAACTAAAGTCAAAAAAACTAATTTAGATTTATCCTCAATAAAAGATAGTTTTATGGTTATAAACACAAAAAAGCGACTACCCCCTCAACCAGACCCAGGTACACACACCTTCTAATCTACTTATCCATTACTGTGGCAGCCATACTTAAGGGTAACTAAAGTAAAAAACTATTTGATCAATATCAAAATTAGTATTTATTCCCCCAACCTGATATGAATACACACACACCAACTGACCTACCTTAAATGCATGTGACATATTTAAAGGGTAAGTAAAAACACAATGTCCTCTTCATTGACATTATTGGGTTTTAAAATCTGCAGCACACAAATTCCTTTCCAAAATGTGGTCTTTCAAGCCGAATTTATACTTAAACTTTCCCTTTCTAGTTTCAAACTAAGATCTACAACTCGAATTTCAAATTTTGCTCCATCTACACAGAGAGAGATACCCCTTAATGTGTAGGTTCTCCCTATGCTTTACATCTTGCAGATTCTGTCTGTCCTTTTTTAAAGATTGTGCATATGTTTTTACCCAGCTTTACCTACTTTATGTGTATTTCATATGGCTGTTATCTGCCCTGAAAGCTTATTCCTTTGAGACCTGGATCCAAAAAACATAAGTAGGAAGGGTTTATATTGAGTATGGATTTATGTTGTACAGCCTATATTCTCCATATATATCATAAAACTATGGGACCAGATGGCAAATACCCACGTCTTTAAACAGCTTGTGTTTACTTTCTATGTTGTTTGTTTATTTTCATTTGATACTGTTTATTGCTTCTCTCTGCCCCCTTTATATATAAAAAAGTGATCTACTTATTTCCAAAAAATTGTAGAGTCCTGTATGTATGACACTATATCTTGGATTATTTTCTACTGCCGATCTAAAAGGATCGAATGATTTTCCATGTTTGTATCATTTACTGGCTGACAGAAGATCAGTGAACTAAACCTAATCTGGAAACAAATTTGTGCTGTGAGAATAACCAAGTGAGATTGTGGATGAGGAACCAGAAGAAAATTTCCCAAATGGTGACATTTCTCCAACTGATAAGGAAACTGTAACCAGCTGTAATCAAATGGTATTAAAGAGGAGATGGAATCATGGGAAGGAGAATGTTCAGATTGTACCATTAATCCACTTACAGAACAGATACAGGGAACAGATCCATCTACTGAACCATGGGATCAACCTAAATAACAGCTTGTCAGATAATTATATATCAAATGGTATTAAAGAGAGATGGAATCATGGAAAGGAGAATGTTCAGATTGTACCATTAATCCACTTACAGAACAGATACGGGAACAGATCCATCTACTGATACCATGGGATCCAACCTAAATAACAGCTTGTCAGATAATTATATATCAAATGTTATTAAAGAGGAGATGGAATCAGGGAAGGAGAATGTTTCAGATTGTACCATTAATCCACTTACAGAAGAATACAGGGACAGATCCATCTACTGATACCATGGGATCCAACCTAAATAACAGCTTGTCAGATAATTATATATCAAATGGTATTAAGAGGAGATGGAATCATGGGAAGGAGAATGTTCAGATTGTACCATTAATCCACTTACAGACAGATACAGGGAACAGATCCATCTACTGATACCATGGATCCAACCTAAATAACAGCTTGTCAGATAATTATATATCAAATGGTATTAAAGAGGAGAGGACAGGGAAGGAGAATGTTCATTGTACCATTAATAATCCACTTACAGAACAGATACAGGGAACAGATCCATCTACTGATACCATGGGATCCAACCTAAATAACAGCTTGTCAGATAATTATATTCAAATGGATTAAAGAGGAGATCGAATCATGGAGGAGAAATATTCAGATTGTACCATTAATCCACTTACAGAACAGATACAGGGAACAGATCCATCTACTGATACCATGGGATCCAACCTAAATAACAGCTTGGCAGGTAATTATGTAGCAATTATTGTTGGTGAGGAGTTGTATTCATGGAAAGAACATTCAGATTATAAAATTAATCCACCAACAGAACAGATGCAGGGAATAGATCCATGTTATATCAATACAATGGAAAGGAAGGAATTGTCTTCCCAAGGTTTTAAGAACATGTCTTCCCTTAATGTGCAGCAGAGAACTCACACAGGAGACAAACCATTTCTATGTTCTGTATGTGGGAAATCTTTTGCACAAAGCAGGAGATTTATTCGACATCAGAGAATCCACACTGGAGAAAAACCCTTTTCTTGTCCTTTATGTGGGAAATGCTTTTCAGATAAGTCATATCTTCGCAGGCATCATCGAATTCACACAGGAGAGAAACCATTTTCTTGCAATGTATGTGGGAAATGCTTTAGGAGAAGCTCCAATCTTTCAACCCATCGAAACATACACGCAGAAAAGACACACACAGAAAATAAACCGTTCTGTTGTTCTGAATGTGGGAGATGTTTTTCAAGAAACCGCTACCTCACTGTCCATCTGAAGACTCATAGAAAAGATAAACCATTTGCTTGCTCTGAATGTGGGAAATGTTATACCACGAACTCCAATCTTGCTAGGCACCAGAAGACACATAAGTGAATGAGCATTCTGTTTTAAATATGGGAAATATTTTACAAAATACATTACAAATTTCCCAATGTATATCTTAGATTATTGTTATCCAAAGTATCTGAAGTAGACACTTCCCCATGGATGGGGCTAACAGACACTGTCTGGGGGGCTGGTTGGTCCATTTTATGTGCTGTGGTCAGGGGAGTGTGTCTGTGTGTGTGCGTGTTTATCTATGCATGCGAGTGTGTGTGTGGGCCATTCTGTATGCATGAGCATCTTGTAATTAATACATACAAACAAAATAGCCTAGTGCATATTGAAATAAATTGCTTACATTTTACTATTGTATCGCCTGCCCTTCTCTCTGGATAAATTAAAGCAATTGGTTCAATAACTTGGCCAAATTACAAAACCACTTCAAGGTTTGCTTTATTCTGCTGGGTCCTATCTATCTTATATCTACCAGCTAGTGTGAACTCGGCCCTCCAGCTATTGTTAATGCAGCCCGCTACCCACACTTTCCCAACAAAACCACACCAGATTTACCACAACAGCAGTGCACGCTGCCCCCCCATCTGCCCATAGGCACCGGTCAAAAGTTATTTCAGGTGCAAAATTCCCTAGGAACACCCCTGCTCTTGACTGCTGTAGATTAAGATTGATCTAACATTCAAACCTGAACATAACCTTACTGATTACAAAGAACGGGTTTAAGGCTGTGGACACCTGAGAATATTGTAGGCCACATCTGATGAGTAGCAGCTTCTCTGGCCAACATTCTAACACCGAGATTGCTATTGATGTACCTCCTGCCGTCGGATCTTTTATACTCATGTGGGCTAAAATTTGGCTCTGATCAACCCCCCTCTGATATTGTTATTGGCAGGGCATTTTTATTTATTTTTTTTTAAAGGGCAAGTCCACCCTTTACAAAAGTGGCAGATAACTTACCTGACTTAATTCCCAAGGCCTCTAAATGTTACTTCCAGGAACAAAGTAACATCAGGGGCCTGACCAGCTGCCAGCTATTGAAACAGCTGAAGGAACGCTGTCTGGTTACTAAATTATTAGCCACTTTTTTTTATTATATATTAACCATGCAGTTGGGAGGGGGATAGCTACACTACAGCATGGAGGTGGGGGGTAGGGATCCCCTGTGCATGCCAGAAGCCATCCAGAAGGACAGGGAAGGAAGGGGCACATACATTTTACACACTGACAGCTCCTACTCTTCACTTTCCTGGACTTTGGACACGCACAGCAGGAGAACCATAAGGAGCAGATAGGTGGTTAAGGATTTTTTTACACTACACAGTGGGGTTAGTAGTGGGTTAAATTTAAGTTTTGGGGATTAACTGAAGTTTATTTATAAAACATTTGTACAATAAAGATGGGACATGGATATCTATATTCTTATGTATTTCAGTGGGTACATTTTATAGCAATTTGTGGAAGGGATAATGTGTAACAACCCATTTCATTCACAATAGTAAATTAACTGTGGAGATGAATATATACCTTTATGATATACAACCACAGCACTGCCATGGATACATTAGTATGTCTATTTATTTACCGTATATACTAGAGTAGCAACCACTCCAAGTATAAACTGTGCGTAGAAAGTACAAACATTACTGCAAACCTGTGATTAGAAAATGAACATGAAAGAGAAGGTTCATGTTTAAGTATTTATTTCAAATAAAAACAACCTGTTCAGAAGAGAATGAACTAAACCAGCACAACGTAAAGGGCCATATTTATAAAGCCGCGATACTGCGACTATAACGATCGCTATCGTACATTTAAACTGATCGGAGATTAACGATCCCCGAAGAATACCATTGCAGTAGTTTACTAAATTAATTAGTGAACGGTCGCGATCGTACATTTACGACCTTCATAGTAAATTAACTTTATAAATATGGCCCAAAGCGCCATAAGATTTCCACATTTTGTTAACTGCGCTTGACCTGATGATATCCATTCATGGTTTGTAGACACCTCCAGGGGCTGTAAACAGATGTTAGCCCACCTGGAATAACAGCCAATGTGGTTTCATGTAACCGACATTCACATGTATGGGCTCTAAACATCCCAAACTAGCAGGGTTTGTTTTTTTTTTTTAAGGCTACTCCTGGGCGTCCGTTAGACTAACATGGAACAAAAAAATGGCTGGAAGATATTTCTATCCAGCCTTGAACATGTGGGCGGACAGCAATTCGCAGAGGCAATTTGGTATTCTTAGGCAAGGTCTTCCATTGATTCCATTGGCCAAACATGCCAGAACCACAGTAAAATGATTTATTTAATTCCCTGTTGGTCTAAGGAATCTTTGTTCTCTGTCGCAAGCAAAGGCCGTACCGATTCATGAAGCGGGAACACCATCCAGCGGACGCAACGAATTTATCAATCCCCTTTGTTTTATATTGTTCATCTTTGGCCATTTGAAGGGCCCGTAATCGGATTGCCACGCGTGTGACATAGTATCTATTCAGACGACATTCTACAACCCATTTATGTAGGTCCGTCTCTAGAGCCCCATAAGAGGTTGTTAAACCACGACAAGCCTTTTTAGACTTTGGCATCATTTCCAATTCCGACTTCATCCTTTGCCAATCTCGCACCTGCCTTTCATCAATGCCGAATTCCCGGCTTGCAGTAGAATTATTACTTTCCTCTGCCCTGGACACAACCTGCAGTTTAAATCCGGCGTTGTATGATCTGCGTTTTTGTTTTCTTCCGTGATCAACAGCTTCTAAAAAAACACAGGAGAACCAGTAAGAAAACCCTGAACCCCAACTCCACACCATAAGAGCAGAGATAACAATTGGTAAATTGTCCCCATACAGTAAGATGAATGCAGTAGCCCAGCTTCACTATAGAGTTTGGTAAATTGCCCCATACAGTAAGATCAATGCAGTAGCCCAGCTTCACTATAGAGTTTGGTAAATTGTCCCCATACAGTAAGATCAATACAGTAGCCCAGCTTCACTATAGAGTTTTGTCGATGAATACAGTAGCCCAGCTTCACTATAGAGTTTTTGTAAGAGAATACAGTAGCCCAGCTTCACTATAGAGTTTGTAAGATGAATTCAGTAGCCCAGCTTCACTATAGAGTTTGGTAAATTGTCCATACAGTAAGATGAATTCAGTAGCCCAGCTTCACTATAGAGTTTGGTAAATTGTCCCCATACAGTAAGATGAATACAGTAGCCCAGCTTCACTATAGAGTTTGGTAATTGTCCCATACAGTAAGATGAATTCAGTAGCCCAGCTTCACTATAGAGTTTGGTAAATTGTCCCCATACAGTAAGATGAATACAAGTAGACCAGCTTCACTATAGAGTTTGGTAAATTGTCCCCATACATTAAGATGAATACAGTAGCCCAGTTCACTATAGAGTTTGTAAGATGAATACAGTAGCCCAGCTTCACTATAGAGTTTGGTAAATTGTCCCCATACAGTAAGATGAATTCAGTAGCCCAGCTTCACTATACAGTTTGGTAAATTGTCCCATACAGTAAGATGAATACAGTAGCCCAGGTCCCAATATAATAGCAGAATCCAATTAAACCCCCCCCCCCCCCCTATTCCTTGCCACTCCAGATGTCTGGAAACTACAACTCCCAGCATGTTTTGGGAGTTGTAGTTTCTAAACATCTGGAGTGGCAAGGTCCAACATTGATGCTCTCTACGGAATAATCAAAGTGAATTGGGCCCCATAATAAAATAATAATCCAGTAATACGGTGATTGTAATAGTCTTCCACAACACAATAAAAACTGGCTTTCGCCACAATGGCTTTCTGCCACCTACCCCTCCACTACACAGACTTAATTGGCCAACACAAGATCCTCCAGCCAAACTCTAAACCCCCATAAACCCCAAAGAAGAGGCACGCGGTTGGTTGAGCTTCTTACCAGCTCCGCCAGTATGGTACAGGAGAGGGCTGACGGGAGTCGGAGGACGTGCTCCTTACTTGCTCTGCCATTATATGTCTGGTAGGGCTGAGAGGATGTGGGTAACTTCCATGCGTGAGCCGATTCCCGACTCCCCCTTCCCTTTGCAGTCGCCTTTTAAAGAAATGACTTGTCTTCTACGGCTCTGGTCTCCTCCTTCCTCTAACCGGGGACCAAAGTATAAACCGAGGTTAGAATTTCAGGCTCGTTTTAAAATATACTCGATTATATATGGTAAATTAAAACCAGCCACACCAGGGGCACCGAATCTCTCAAACGGTACAGCCGCCATTCTCTTCCAGCCAAGTAAGGAGGAGGGGGAGTTTAGGATCCAATTTTACAGCCCTACCCAAACTATCAGTCAAGTGTTACCACTTTATTCCGGAACCTACAGATCTGGAGACATCGCCACAGTAAATGCCAGAAACCTGCCAGGTTATGTTGGCTCAGGAGGAGGGGTATGAGGAGGATAAACACTATACGTACAGGGGCGAGGACATAAACCTACATTCCTATGAGCTGCCGACGGGCTCGTTAACAATACAGCACATTTCGCACATAGAAATGAATGGCGCCGTTTACATTAAGGCACTGCGATGTAGCACTTCGGTGCGTCGACATTGAAAATAATGGCATGTGTTGCGCATTAACGCAGCAGAACAACGCACGCCATCGCAATGTCCCGCCGCACTCTAGTGTGAACGAGCCCTAACACTAAGGGGATTGTGGATATGTCCTCCCATTCTGAGGCAGTTACCTTACCGGATACAGATCTGTCGGTACACATGCGGTGTACATGTGGGATTGCATGTGTATGGCCACCTTAAGTACTTGACATTTGTTTGTAAATTGATCTGCATCCATCAGGTTTGTCCATAGTAAACAGTAAAGCTAGGTACACACACACCCGACGGTATCAGGGCTTTATCGCTAGTATGGGTAGCAGTTTTCCCGAACGAGCGAGCGGCCATCAATCGTTCCCATCAGCCGAGCGTTCTCCCTTTGATGATGTGCATAGGGGGGAGCGCTCAGGACTGTGTACGCAGATCCCGTCTGTCATCTTTTAAAAATCTGTAGCCTGTGTACCCAGATTTAGAGATTAAAGGGCATGTTCACCCTTAAAACAAAAAACTGGTCGATCGTCAGTTACCTGCCCCCAACGGATATATTCAGCACTTTATTACCTGAATTGCTAACCAGGTATTTAAGGATAATTATTGTCCCCATTCTGGCAGAGTAAACTGGCCCCTCCCTCCATCCAGTCAATTAAGGCTGTGACTGACTGCTGTTTTTACCTGCTGCCTCCTCTCAAGCTTATAAAAAGCTTGTTGAGCTGGGGGAGGAGTCAGACAGGAATAGAACTCATCATTAAATATCACAATATCCTACAAATGCATGGGTCGCAGGCATAGAACTGACAAGTAAAAACAAAAAGGTATTCCTGGCACCATCACTCCATACAAAAAAAATCTGAGGTAAGCAAAAATTAAAAACATTATTACCTTTATTATAACTGTTAAAAATCCAAAGCTGAACGCCGCTATATGGGGTGAGCAAACCCCATGGAACGCAGTGACAGGAAGAGTCCAATACGTTTCAGGCTGGATAGCCCTAGAAAGAGACCTAACTTTAAAACACGCCTACCGTATATACTCGAGTATAAACCAACCCAAGTATAAGTTGAGGTACCTATTTTCACCAGAAAAAACTAATAAGTGATTGACTCGAGTATAAACCGAGGGTAGAAATGATCACCACTACTGCCTTCTGATTCTGTATTGAGGCTTTAGTTGCCCTTTAAATGGACAGCAGAATTCCTATACAGTAATAGTCATACTGGATATGGCAATAGCCAGTAATAACCATACTGGATTTGGCTATTACTGTATGTGACTACTGAATGGGAATTCTGCTGTCCATTTAAAGGGCAACTAAAGCCTCAGAACAATACAGAATCAGAAGGCAGCAATAGATACCATCCTCCTTCTGATTCTGTATTGTTTGGAGGCTTTAGTTGCCCTTTAAATGGACAGTAAAATTCCCATACAGTAATAACCATACTGGATTTGGCTATTACTTATGGGAATTCTTCTGTCCATTTAAAAGGCAACTAAAGCCTCATTTCTTGGCACTCCAGATGTTTGGAAACTACAACTCCCAGCATGCTTTAGTAGCCTTTTCCAAACACCCTCCCCCAGTTCAGTGGACAAGAGGACTTACCGTTAAGTTGGTATTCCGTCTATCTTACCCGTACTTGTAATTCTGCAATTCAGTCAGTCACTCACTCTGCAAATCTGTTCGCTGCTCGTTTGCTGCCTGTACTGAACTGGTGGCAGACGTCACTACTTGGCACCGGGCAGCGACCAGTGGCGGCTCCAGCTCCAGAGTTTTCCAGGGGCACAAAGGATAACAAATGGTGCACATTAAAAAGCCCCAATAATCTATGCCAGGAAAATATATGGTGTACGAAATCGCTATTACACACCTTACGGTTAAACGGCGAGTGTTTTTAACAAAGAATTGTAAGTTTATAGAATTAAATGACAAGAATAGTTAAAGAGCATTGCAATGCCACTGTCTGTCCAGTCCATCGATCTCTGCCTATCTCTGTCTGTCCAGTCCATCGATCTCTGCCTATCTCTGTCTGTCCAGTCCATCGATCTCTGCCTGTCTCTGTCTGTCCAGTCCATCTATCTCTGCCTGTCTCTGTCTGTCCAGTCCATCGATCTCTGCCTGTCTCTGTCTGTCCAGTCCATCGATCTTCTGCTGTCTCTGTCTTGTCAGTCCATCGCTCTCTGCCTGTCTCCTGTCTGTCCAGTCCATCGATCTCTGCCTGTCTCTGTCTGTCCAGTCCATCGATCTCTGCCTGTTCCTCCTCGTCTCGTCTCGTCTCCATCGTATCGATCCTGCCTCTCTGTCCCATCTCATCGTATCTGCCTGTCTGTCCAGTCTATCTATATCTGCCTATCTGTCCATCTATCGATATCTGCCTGTCTGTCCAGTCTATCTATATCTGCCTATCTCTGTCTGTCCAGTCTATCTATTTATAGATGTATCTTTCTTCTTTCTCTGTCTATATCTATCTATCTTATGGCAGATAAGATAGATACTGTAGATAGATGATAGATACATCTATCTCAGTATCCATACATCTCTGTATCCGACTGTCTATCTGATCTATCTATCTCTTTATCTAGACAAAAGATATAATAGATTCAGGAAATTAAAGATAGTTTGGCATAACCTGGCAGGGTTGACTTAGCCCTCCAGTTCACAAACCATTGTTGTCTTAACAATGGTTTGTGAATGGGGTCTTTTAAAAAGGTTGGTGAAGTGGAGGTCTGTCTTAACATGGTTTGTGAAGTGGAGGTCTGTCTTAACAATGGTTTGTGAAGTGGAGGTCTGTCTTAACAATGGTTTGTGAAGTGGAGGTCTGTCTTAACAATGGTTTTTGTGAAGTGGAGGTCTGATTTACAATGTTTGTGAAGTGGAGGTCTGATTTAACATGGTTTGTGAAGTGGAGGTCTGATTAACAATGGTTTGTGAAGTGGAGGTCTGATTTAACAATGGTTTGTGAAGTGGAGGTCTGTCTTAACAATGGTTTGTGAAGTGGAGGTCTGATTTAACAATGGTTTGTGAAGTGGAGGTCTGTCTTAACAATGGTTTTGGAAGTGGAGGTCTGATTTAACAATGGTTTTGTGAAGTGGAGGTCTGATTTAACAATGGTTTGTGATGTGGAGGTCTGATTTAACAATGGTTTGTGAAGTGGAGGTCTGATTTAACTAACAATGGTTTGTGAAGTGGAGGTCTGATTTAACAATGGTTTGGTGAAGTGGAGGTCTGTCTTAACAATGGTTTGTGAAGTGGAGGTCTTTCTTAACAATGGTTTGTGAAGTGGAGGTCTGTCTTAACAATGGTTTGAGAAGTGGAGGGCTGACCGACACTGCTAATGAACTGGAGGGCTGGTTTTAACACTGGCCAGTGGAAGGGATACATCTAAGTGCTGCCCAGACCGTCAGACAAAGTAATAAAGTGAATTCTAACAGTCTGGGCAGCACTTTGAAGGAAGTTGTCACCACTCACCAATATTATGTCATATGTCCCTATCTTCTTTTTACTGATTAACCATCGCAGTCTGTTTTATCCCAGACCCATCTATTTTGAATAAATCATTTGTTCTTATTTAATCATAACATCCCTATGCCCCACATGTTTTAATCATAAATTAATCACCAAATTTCCAATCATAAATTAAATTCTGTTTCATTAATAAATCCATCATTTTATCAAAAAAATTAACCTTCCATTTTAATAAATTCACCCCCTTCAGACTCATTGGGAAGATGATCTGATTCGGACTAAATGCTTGCGGACTATCTTCTAAGCTGCCAGGAGACCTAGAGATGCTCTGCCCACCAAACGCAACTATGTGAGGGGAAGGAAATATTCTGCTGCGGGGAGTAAGCCAAAGTGCGGTAGCTGCACAGTGACAATGTTCAATCTGGACCCGGTACGAACATTTTAGCTGGTACAGTACCGGCCAAATCGGTACACTTGGAGGGTATGGGAAAAGTGGTACGGTTTGGAAGGGGGGCACTGCATTTGTTCACTGGGGCACGTTTAGTGCCGCCACTGGCAGTGACTTAAGCCGGCGCATCAGTACAGGCAGCGAGCAAGCGGCGAGCGGATTTGCAGAGTGGGTGACTGACCCGATTATAAACGGGTTGGGTTGTCAGGCTGATTTTATAGCCTGAAAACCTCGGTTTACACTAGAGTATATACGGTAATTAAGAACATGAAGAGCATATCACGGACAAGTTTAAAAGGTGGAAATACCTTTTAAATGTCTTTCTCCCGCAGCTCTCCGAACTAAAGATTTGTGGCTGTAGTCATACAAATCCTACACTACCGCAATGGTATTTTATAGACAATCTTAAAATTGCGATGGCAATTTCGTGACCATTAAAGGTGCAATTTAGCAATACCATGCCTTTTTAAATATGACCTGGAGGGATTTATTGGTCAGTATAGAAAAGACATGATTCAGGGCAGTTTATATGAAGACCAGACAGGGAACCATATTCTACGATAACCTCCTATGCAGATCTGGGGCTGAGAATACATTAGCATACAAACTAAGCCATGCAGAATTTTGAATTGCTGTGGTTTTTTGGTTGTGGCGTAATTCTATTGCCAGGACAAACAGATATGGTGAAAGCAGACAACCCTGCCTGGTACCACTGGTCAATGGAAATGCACACAAACAGAAGCCTTTCACTTAAACCTACGCTACTGGGTGGGCAAATAATAAAGCCAAAAACAGGTCAGACAAAGCCAAAGAAAAGGCCATTCGACCGAGTCCGCGGGTTGCAATACCTGAAAGGCCGTGGGCATAAATTTACAGCGAATGTTCGTTCGTGGAATACCTGGTGATGGTAAACTACCGCAATGGTTTTCTATGGGCGATCGTAAATTTACAATCGTTATCATAGATTTACAATGAAACGATAGTCAAAGGTGCAGTACTGCTAAAAAGCAAAATATGGCCCAATAAACATGGCAAACCTGGGGCCAAACATATAACAAAAAGCGGAGGAGCACACTAAAGGGACAGGTCAACATTGAGCTTTACCAGGATTGCGCTGCTCTGCATTAGGTTTTCATTTGAATTGCCTTGGCCCTTGGAGTAGAGGGTTGGAGGATTGCACCTACCCATTGTCTGGCAAACCAGTGTGCTACAGTGGTTCTGAACTACATACCTGGGTCATGCAGTTTAATGCAGCCATCACAATGACGCTCTCCATAGAATAAAACAGTAGCAGATGCCAAGCAGCTGGTTTGTTAAGCGAGTTAAACCCAACATCTAATGACTGGCGTTTAGACTGATTATCAGTAAGAATCCGAACATTATTGGCTCCCCATATAGCCAAAGGGATGAAATCCTCCAATGAAGTGATCATCTTGGTAAAACCAATGGCAGCTCAGCAGAGCAAATAAAATCAATTGGGGTTTTAAAATTGATAAAGACAATATGTAGAATAACAGGTCTGTGTAATAGAAATAATTTATTATTCTGGTTAAAGTATAGTAAAACACCATTATTGGCTAAATTATACAAGCTTCTGGCATTTCCCAATTTCTTATGCCCTCCCTAAAATGTGATAATTGGTTTTCTTACTGCTCAGTTTTGAATACAGAGGTTACGGACAGGTCATCCAGTAGGTATTTGACAGCTCTGGTGGAAAGATGGAGGGTCTAGAGAATTTACTGAATATGCAGGAATCCCACCCCTACCGGCAGTCGCAGGAGTCTCCAGGGTGGTCTCCTGCAACCGTAAGCAACTGGATGCTCCGCCCCTGAAGGGCCGCCGTTCCACCCCCTGGATGGCATCACCTATGCCTCAGTCCCTCCCCCCCCCTCCGGGAAGCTATATTTGGCAGGGCAGGATCTCAGAATGTGCAACTGTGTGTTTGTGACTATCACACACCATTTAAACTCCAGAACCTTACAGATTATTGCTCTACAAACACCGAAGATTTAAGTGGCCCGGTTACTGCCTGGAGTGGCGCCAGTGTCACCCCCAGTCTGGACGCCCCGTGTTATATTGACAGATTGGAGGGCATCTTTATTTTGGTAAAATAAATCATTTTACACCATGTGATTTTCCTGGTTTATATGAAATCTCCCCCCATTGTGACAAATGGAAGGTCTCCTTCACCCTAATATTTTACCATTAGGATGGACAGATCCTAGGGACATATTTATAAAGGCGTGCCGGGTAGCTTTACAGTGATACTGCCCCTTAAACTACCATTATTACGATCATACATCTACAACAGCGATCGTAAATGTCCGATAGTGATAATCTACAACCGCGACCTCCTATGGAATACCACGGCGGTAAATTACTACCGCAAAGTATTCTAATAATAATTCGTACATTCGTAACGATCCTTCATAGGAAATGTACATTCGCGGCTGTACATTGACGAAAGCCCGCGGTATCGCAAACTTTATACTTTTATTCTCCCCTAGCCCAGCTCTCACTGCGGATTGATCAATTACGGCCGACGGCACGCCAGAGGAATTGGCACATAAACTGGGACATGTCAGGTGTCTCTGCACTGTCTGGAGACCGGAGGTAAGATGGATGGGACATTGCCTTACGTTTTTATGCCACCACCCTAATAAGTTGTGCCACCCTAGGCTACAGCCTAGTTTGGAATCTGTCTAAAGAATGTACGATTCAGATGACAATCTAACGTGTACTTAATAGATTTGCCAAAACAACAGAATGCTTTCCTTTACTTGTGTATCTTTTGGTGCCTAGTGAGATTAGAGCTTCTGCTATAACATTTCCCACATTCGGAACAACAGAATGGTTTATCTCCTGTGTGTATCTGTCGATGGGTAGAAAGATTGGAGTTTCTGCTAAAACATTTCCCACATTCAGAGCAGGAAAATGGTTTCTCTCCTGTGTGAATTCGATGATGCCTGATAAGTGATGACCTGTCTGAAAAGCATTTCCCACATAAAGGACAAGAAAAAGGTTTTTCTCTTGTGTGGGTTCTCTGATGTTGAATAACTTGCCAGCTTTGTGCAAAACTCTTTCCACATTCAGAACAATTAAATGGTTTCTCTCCTGTGTGAGTTCTCTGATGCACATTAAGGGAAGAGGTTTTTTTAAAACCTTTACCACATTCTGAACAAAACAAATGCTTCCTTTGTGTGTAAAGTCTCAGATGTCCTTGAAGATGGTTTCTTTTGCACATTTCCTCTGTACATCTGTTATTTGTGGTTATATTATTACATGTATCTGTTCCCTGTATCTGTTCTGTAAGTGGATTAATGGTACAATCTGAACATTCTCCTTCCCATAATTCAAACTCCTCTTTAATACCATTTGATATATAATTACCTGATAAGCTGTTAATTAGGTTGGATCCCATGGTATCAGTAGATGGATCTGTTCCCTGTATCTGTTCTGTATTGGATTAATGGACGAATCTGAACATTCCCTTCCCATGATTCCATACTCCTCTTTAATACCATTTGATATATAATTATCTAACAAGCTGTATTTAGGTTGGATCCCATGGTATCAGTAGATGGATCTGTTCCCTGTATCTGTTCTGTAAGTGGATTAATGGTACAATCTGAACATTCTCCTTCCCATGATTCCATCTCCTCTTTAATACCATTTGATATATAATTATCTGACAAGCTGTTATTTAGGTTGGATCCCATGGTATCAGTAGATGGATCTGTTCCCTGTATCTGTTCTGTAAGTGGATTAATGGTACAATCTGAACATTCTCCTTCCATGATTCCATCTCCTTTTAATACCATTTGATATATAATTATCTGACAAGCTGTTATTTAGGTTGGATCCCATGGTATCAGTAGATGGATCTGTTCCCTGTATCTGTTCTGTAAGTGGATTAATGGTACAATCTGAACATTCTCCTTCCCATGATTCCATCTCCTCTTTAATACCATTTGATATACAGCTGGTTACAGTTTCCTTATCAGTTGGAGAAATGTCACCATTTGGGAAATTTTCTTCTGGTTCCTCATCCACAATCTCACTTGGTTTATTCTCACAGCACAAATTTGTTTCCAGATTAGGTTTAGTATCACTGTTATCTTCATAGTCACAATCTGTAAATGATACAAACATGGAAAATCATTCTGATCCTTTATAGATCGGCAAGTAAATAATTATCCAAGTGTAGATAATCTGTATATGGAATAATCCCTGTCTATATACGTTCCTATGTACACCATAGATGCTGTGTAATAAATCGGTGGGTGTCAGATGTGGTTGAGAGGGGAGACCATGCAGTTACCCAGTCCCAGCTTGTAAAATATCCCTGATCTTGGTTATAAAAGGTAATGCAGTACTTTCACTGAATTATACAATGGATGTTATATCAGGGACACTTCTCTAATGAGGCAGAGTGAGACATTTGTCTCAGGCGACATCTCTGTGATAAAGGGAAAGGCAGTAGAAGGGAAAAAACTGTCCATTTAAAAAATGCGTGTACTGTGAGCACTCAAGTGCCCCCTCAAACTCCCATTGGCTTTGACCGAAACCAATGTGGGGATAACTGGAAATATACCTCTCTAGTGCTGGGAGCCTGTTCCCCTGCAGAGGTAATGGAGTGCCCATGACATCAGAGGACTTACTCTGACACCGGGTAACTACCCCGGTATTCCCCCAAATAGCCCTGGTGGTCTAGTACTATAGCAAACCGGTGATATTTGCCAATGGAGAAAAAAAAAATCACTTCCTGTAAAAGGCTTTCCAGAAAGTGATTATTCCAATCAGATTTCAGCTTGGAAAAGGGGCAATGATCCCGTATTCCAATATTATTCATCAGATGGCAGCAGTCACCTAAATGGGTTAATCCCCACAGGTCCTATGGACAGGAAGTTAAAAAGCATAAAGGTATAAAGGTATCCTCCCCCAACTATACCTGGTCTTCTTTCCAAGCTAAACATGCTCAATCTTAGATGCATCACAGAAATAGGGAAGGGCATTTTGGCGACTGCTGCCATGATATTGACTGGGAAACAGAAATCTCAGTGAGTATGATTTGATTTCCTGTTTTCCCTGGATCACCATGGCAGCATGTGCCCAAAATGGGATATACCAAAGCTAAATAATGGGCGGGCAAGATATATATTCAACACACAATATTTATTTTATGTGTTGGACTTTTTGTCCAAATTTTGCATCTCCTGAGGCCACCACGTCCAGCTTGTAGTGACTTACAAAGGTTTCTATGGAGGACCACTTTGCCGTCTTACAGATGAGGTCTTTTGATGCTCTTGCTTACATCGCCCAAGAACAGGCTAATGCTCTGGTAGAATGTGCCTTTAACCCATCAGGGATCTTTATGCCTCTTATTTGATATGCTTTCCCGATGCAGGTCACAATCCAGCTGCTAATCGTTTTCTTACTTGCTTGACCTTTTCTATAGCCACCAGGAACAACGAAAAGATGATCAGACTTTCTGATTTTCCTGGTTCTGCTCATATAAATATTTAGAGCCCTTACTAGGTCCAAAGAGTGACACTTTTTCTCTAACTCAGACCTAGGCTTAGGATAAAATGAGGGTAAAATCACTTCCCGATCTTAATGAAATTCCGATAAAACTTTAGGTAAAAATTGAAACGCTGGTCTCAGCCTAACTATCAAAGAACTGAATAGGAGGTTCCTTTAGCGACAATGCTCCAATTTCGCCTACTCGGCACGCTGAGGTAATTGCTACAAGGAAAATTACTTTAATTGTAAGAAGCCATAAGGATATCTTCTCCAATGGCTCAAAAGGCGTCTGTCAGCACTTGGAGTACAAGCTGAAGGTTCCATGGTGGAGGCTTCGAAAAAAGATCTTGGAGGTTCCATGGTGGAGGCTTCGAAAAAGATCTTGGATGGATTCTTATCATTGCTGCAAAGAATCTTTTGACTATTGGCTCTAATGCCCAATTTGTACCCATGATTGCCAAGAGGGCTGACACTTTTTAAAGTATTAATACTTAGATTCTTTTTAAAACCTGTGAACAAGAAGTTTACGACATCAGCTCTAGTTGATTGTAGCGGCAAAGGGCCCTGTTGGCGCGAGAAGTCAGCGAAAAGTTTCCATATTTTATAATATTTTTGGGATGTTGATAACTTTCTTGATTTTAGTAGAAAGTTGACAATTTCTTCCTGGAACCCTATGCTTCTTAAATGATCCCTCTCAACTTCCAAGCCGTCAATCTGACATTGGAGCAATCCTGATATAATATTGGGCCCTGGGACAAAAGATGAGGTAGGTACTCCAACTGTACTGGAGGTTCCGCTGTCAGGGACAGCAGAAGTGGGTACCAAGGTCTTCTCGGCCAATTTGGTAATATTGCCATCACATTCGCTCTCTGGCGCTGAATCTTCTGTAGGACTCTCCATATCAGTGGTATTGGGGGGGGGAGAATACGTATAGAAGTCCAGAACTCCAATCCTGTTGGAGAGCGTCCACTGCCAGGGCTTCTGGGCACGAAAAGCGGCTGTAGAACGGTTGCCATTTTTTGTTTTGATGGGTTGCCATAAGATCTATCGTTGGCTGCCCCCATATTTTTGTTAGATCTTTGAATATTTGAGGATGCAAGCTCCATTCCCCTGGATGTACTTCCTGACGGCTCAAATAATCTGCCTGAACATTTTCTGTTCCCGCCAAGTGTAGGGCCGACAGGTATAAGATTTTTTTCCACCCATACAAAGATCTTTTCCACTTCTTTGAGGAGAGCTTTTTGCGACGGTGGTCATATTGTCGCTTCGGACCAGCACATGTTGGAGTGCACCTTGGAATTTTTCCAGAGCCATTCTTACTGCTCTTAACTTGAAGATTCTCCCCTCCTCTTCCACCTTCCTTGAGTGAAGCAGTCCTGAAAGAGGGCTCCCCATCCGGTTGCGGACACATCTGTTGTTATCGAGAGGCAGCTTGGTTGTTCCAATGGAAACCCCTTGTCCAAACTTCTTTGCTTGCACCACCATTCCAGACCTTTCTGTATTGGTGCCGGGATGAATAGTATCTTGTTCATATTCTGGTGAGGTATTCTGACTCTGGACAAAAGAAAGCGCAGCTGTAACTGCATGTGCCATCTCGACCACCTTGTGAGAAAAACTGTTGCCGCCATTAGGCCCAATACCCTCATTATCGAGGATTTTGGCTCAGATGTTGAATGGCCTGTATTATCTTGAGTTGCCCTTCTATCAGTAATTTTACCTTGTTCAGATGAGTACGAAACAATGCCCCCAAATGATTTCTTGGCTTGGTTCGAGATTGCTCTTTTCTAGATTGATGAGCTACCCATGGTCTTGAAGAATTGTGCTCCCTACTGCTGTTCTGCTATGGACTTTGACTTGGCTACTATTAGTATATCGTCCAAATAATGGTAGATCTGTATGCCTACCTTTCTGATCTCTCAGAGTCTTGGTAAATATTCTCGGGGACTGTGATAGCCCGAATGGCAGACTTGAAAACTGGAAGTGGTTTTTCTCTTCCATGAAGCGTAGATATTTTCTGTAGTTGGGATGAATTGGGACATGCAGGTAGGCATCCTTTAGGTCAATATTGACCAACCATGAGTCCCTTTTCACTGCTTGAATGATGGAGGCTAGAGACTCCATTTGGAATTTTTTGATTGTATACGTAATAATTCAGATTTCTGAGATCCAGCACTGGTCTCATGGATCTTGAGGCTTTTTTTTTTTTACTAGAAACAGGTTTGAGTAGAAGCCCTTTCGATGTTCTGCTATTGGCACAGTCTCAATGGCTTCCTTCTGTAAAAGTTGAGATACATAATAGTCTCTCATTAGTCCTTCCTGGGTCGCTGGGGGCTTGAATGGGAGGAAACAATGTCTTTCCGGTAGTTCTCAAAACTGTATTTTGTAGCCTTGCTGAATTCTACTCGGCACCCAGGAATCCGAAATAGTCGCGGTCCAGATCTTGGAGAAAGTTTCAATCTTCCTCCTGCTTTCTCCATCCGGACCGGCGTACCCCTATTGTTGGGAGGATTGCGCTCCAAAACGTACCCTTTATTGGGGCACCTGAAGACCGTCTCCCCATCTTCCAGGCGGCTGATCTCTTCTGCTCTTTCCCAGGTCTATAAAATTTGGAGTCTTGAAAGGATCTCTCCCTGTTAAATGACGACTCAAATCTTGGCTTCTTGTTTCTGCGATCTTGCGGTCAATAGGCGCTCTTACCCCCTGAAGACTTGCTAATAATAGAATCCAGCTTCTTGCCGAATAACATATCTCCGTCATATGGAAGCAAACATTTTTGTCTTTGAGCTTGTGTCTGCAAACCATGACTTAAGCCACAGTGCTCTTCGAGCCGCCACTGACAGGGCCATTGACCTGGCCGATAGTCCTACATGTCGACTGAGGCTTCAGCGAAAAAATCTGTCGCCATCTTAATCTCTGATAGCATCTCAACAAGTTTTGGACGCTTGACATTTGTCCCAATAGCTTCTTCCATTTTCTGGACCCATAATTTCATAGCCCTGGATACTGAGGTCATAGCCATGGCCGGCCTACATGATGCCCCTGCAGCCCCATAAGCTTTTTTCAATGAGAACTCCATTCTCTTTTCCATGGGGTCTTTGAAATTTGCCGCATCCTCTACCGGTAAGGTAATCCTGCACGCTAATCCTGACACTGCCGCGTCCACCTTTGGGGGAACATCCCAGAATTTCGAATCCTCCTCAAAGGGATACTTTAAGAAATCTTACAGTTACTGCAAATTTTTTACCAGTCTTTCTCCCATTCTGCTTCCATTATTTCTCTCATGGAAAAATGCAGTGGAAAAGTAGCAGACTTGCTTTTGATTAAAGGAAACAGCTTATCCGCAGTGGAAGATTTTGGAGTTTCTACAGAAAGTGATAGAGAGTTTCTCACGGCCTTTGTCAGTGGCTCAGTTACCGAGGCGTCAAAGTTCGTCTCAATCTCCAATTTCTCGTCCTCCGAAAGAAACGACTGCTCCTCCGATCTCTCCTCCTCGGAGTATAGACAGTCTGAATCTACTGATCTGGACTCCTGACTCAGTGTTCTTTTCTTTGAATTGGAAGCCTCCATTCCCTTTTCCACTGCTTGCTGAATGCAGCGTATCAATGTATCGAATGATTTATTCTACGACGTGGAAGGCTTGACAGTAGATTCTTCCACGTCTATAGCTTTATTGCTGTCAGACTTCTGTACAGGCTCATGGGTAGAGAGGCTGCAAGACAAAGTGAATACAACTATTAATGGCTGTGCTAGCACACATTCCCCACTCTCTATATACTTATCCCCAGCTCACCTAGATCCCTTGGGGTGACTCTTGGCAGAGCTACCAGACTCCATGGCTTAATCTGCAATAAGAGGCTGAAAGACAAAAGACCGGCACAAACCTATACTTAACACAAAAAACTTCACAGCCCCAATCCATCTACAACCTGCCTAGCAGGTGTCCTACCTTCTTAGAAGGAAAAAAGGCTCCTGGCAAAGTGGAAGAGGACACACAGCTGCAATCCACACTGTTTCCCTGGTCCCAGCACTGCAGCCACGCGCCAAAACAACCAGGGAAGTTTAAACCCTGCATAGCTCCTCCCCGCCGCCCATCCGACAAGATTATTGGAGCTTCCGGCCGCGGGAGGGGCAGAGCAGAGGAGGTGCGTCCATTGGCAGCCGCCTGACCAATCAGAGCAGCCAGACAAAATCTCGCTCAGCCACCTGAAGATGGCGTCATGGCTGAGACGTGGGCGCCGTCTTGGATGGGGAACGCATGCACTGGAACATGCAAGACTGCCCCAAGCCCGGTCATCTTGGGCTTCCTTCCCCACAGGCTGCTCCTGAAGAGGAGGCGACACAGGAGAGCATCAGGCCTGCCAGAGAGTGGGGAGAGACAAAGGCCTGGAAGAAATCCGCAATGGACGGCGAGGTAAGAACTCCCTATGGTGTCCATGGACAGGAAGGAAAGAAGACAAGGTATAGTTGGGGGAGGTAGCTTTATACTTCCTGTCCATAGGACCTGTGGGGATTAACCCATTTTGGGGACATGCTGCCATGGTGACCTGGGGAAATACACTTAATAACATCGGGGATGTTCTTTAACCCCTTCCTATTATTATTATGTATTGGAGTGTGAATGGAAGGAGCGGATTAGAGCAGATAAGGTTTCTACATTTACACAATCAGGACAGAATATTACAGACGACCGGGATTTAGTGGACAAAATTAGTCAAAAAGTAGATGGACATGTCGGTAATTATTCCCCCAATGCAATGTAGTTTAATCCACAGGATCAGACATTGGGGTGAAATAAATATCCACTCCCTAGTGAAATCAATCCATTGTCACCAGACTACATGGTCTTAATGGTAATACATCCAGTTACATGTAAGGATCTGATAACTGTCCTGTAAACATTACTCACCCAGTGGGTGGATCTGCCGGTGATTCTCCTTTATCCCTTCCCTGTAAAGGGTCTTGTTTCCCTTTAAATACTCCCACTCCTCCATGGAGAAATAGATGGAAACATCCTCACACCTTATGGCTCTATGGACAGTAGGTAGAACTATTCCAAATAATCCCCACCCCCTGCCCCACTCACAGAGCCCCTCACCTCCCCAGTCAGCAGGTGGATAATCTCGAAAAGATAATCAATGCACATTCCTAGGCCCCATACAATATCATATTATCTGCACACTGACATACATTATAAACATAGAAAAGATAATCAATGCACATTCCTGGGCCCCATACAATATCATATTATCTGCACACTGACATACAGGCATATATTATAAACATAGAAAAGATAATCAATGCACATTCCTAGGCCCCATACAATATCATATTATCTGCACACTGGCATATATTATAAACATAGAAAAGATAATCAATGCACATTCCTAGGCCCCATACAATATCATATTATCTGCACACTGGCATACATTATAAACATAGGGGTTTTAGTGTACATTACTGTGATCAAAAGTATGAGGTATAGTAAGGCACCATTCTGTGACAACCTACATCGTGTTATATATAGGGTTGTCCTACCCATTAGACATAAATATTATGATAGGTTGTATGTGTCAATTAAATGCGCTTAGATTGTAAGCTCTTCGGGGGAAAGATGTGAATGTATACATGTAATTGTAAAGCCCCACGGATGATGATGATGATGATAATAATCCCAAGTAAAAAAGGAAATAACACAAACAGGTAAAGTACAAAATAAACTTTATTCACAAATAATAGTACAAATTATAAACCAGGACTAGGATTGAAGAGGAGAGGTTGAACCTATAAATCTATAAGAAAAGGAATGACATTTATATAAAACGACACGCCTATAAGAACAACAGAACCTATAAACATTAAATTTTAGTATTCTTCAAGATAAGGATTTTCAGATATGGCTGGTGATGCCACGTTTGGGCTTGAGGACTGTGATGGAGAAGTTCAATTCAGGACTGTTGTAAGATGGTGCAGCAGAGAATGGAGAGTGGAGTTGGTGGAGAGTGCTGGCTTTGTGAGCTGGATAGAAGTGGTGTGCTGGATTGTGGTTGAAATGGCATATTTTGGAAATGATATGGATAGTAATGAAAGTACTGCTGTGATCCAGCATGAAGATACATTAGTGGAACAGCCAGCATTGGTGATTGATCACACATTTGGGGTTGCATAGGTGGTCCAAGCATGCACTGTGTGGTGCATCAGTGGTCCATTTAGTGGTGGACCATATGTCATGGATGTTTGTTATGGTTGCAGTGGTTGAATAGAGGAAGAAGGCATGTAAGGTCCAATTGTCTCCATAATGCCGAATGTGTGTGAAAACCATTGTGCACCTTGTATTTCCTGGAACTAAACATTTAGTTATATCCTCCATTATAATATTTTCCTATCATTGACATCACACTCTTCAATGAAGTCATAAGCTCTTTGTCCTCTTGATTATTTTTAGATAAGGCAGCTCTAGACCAGGAAGGATGAGAAGGTCGAGAGGTGGATGAAGAAGGTCCAGGAATTTCAGGAGTTGTACCAGCAGCTTCTGGGTCCGAACCAATGTCCTGAGAGAAGGGACTTATCTTCGATGGGCAACTGATTGTCTGGTGATGCAGCAGCAGATTCAGCCTCACCAGGGGGATTATCCTCAGACCTATTTAAACCAATTCTGTTTTATAACATTCACAATAAATTCTACTAGAAATCATAATTACTGAGCTATAATACAGGTCATAGGAAATTTCTATTTCAACCTCCTAGATGCTCCCGGGTTACTCCTTGTATCTTCTTTTTCAGCTTTTACTTCTCTTTAAAATTATCCTTTACCGCCCTCCAACGTGTCTTCAATCTGTACGTAAAAATTTCTTCCGATCCCCTTCCCACAATATGTAATTGTGCCTGGAGGCCCCACTCCCCTTCTCACATTTTGTGCGGGGCCCCCTCGCCCACAATATTTAATTGTGCGGACCCTCCCACTCCCCTTCCCACAATATTTAATTGTGCCGAGCCCTCCACTCCCCTTCCCCACAATATTTAATTGTGCCGGAGCCCCACTCTCCCTCCCCTTCCCCACAATATTTAATTGTCCGGAGCCCTCCCACTCCCCTTCCCCACAATATTTAATTGTGCCGGAGCCCTCACTCCCCTTCCCACAATAGTAATTGTGCGGAGCCTCACACCCTCCCACAATATTTAATTGTGGCGCCGGAGCCCTCCACTCCTTCCTTCCCCACAATATTTAATTGTGCCGGAGCCCTCCCACTCCCTTCCCCAATATGTAATTTGGCCGGGATCCCCATCCCCTTCCCCCAATATTTAATTGTGCCGGAGCCTCCACTCCCCTTCCCCACAATATTTAATTGTGCCGGAGCCCTCCACTCCCCTTCCCCACAATATTTAATTGTGCCGGAGCCCTCCACTCCCCTTCCCCACAATATTTAATTGTGCCGGAGCCCTCCACTCCCCTTCCCCCACAATATTTAATTGTGCCGGAGCCCTCCACTCCCCTCCCCACATATTTACTTGTGCCAAGCCCTCCATCCCTTCCCCCACAAAAGCAAAGTTTTCTATTCTAGTGTACTTTTATCTTGTCCGAGTAGGTGTCCCAATCCTCCTTCAAAGAGTTCTTTGCCAACGTTCATCAACAAGCCATGTTTGTTGGATGTCTTTGTATTTGTGCCTGACGTTTGTCATATAGTTCAGATATAGTTGCTCCTTTGTAATAAGGTCTTCAGTGCGCAAATCCAATATAAAGTTGCAGGAGGCACACTCAGGTAAGTATTTTAACAAAGTTCCATTTATTAAGGGTTCAACATACTAGCCAGGTGCACAACGTTTCGGGGGGCCAACCCCCTTCCTCAGGTGTAACCATATACTACATCTTCAGTGCACAAAGACATATTTGTGGCCCTGGTGCCACAACACAGACCAAACCAAAAACCCTTGTCACACCAGCACACACCAAGGTACACAATATTTTTTTTGGGGTCTCCACACAGCTCTCGCCTATCTTTGCGCCAAACCACACTCTAGAAGGCAAGATGTGATGGTCACTGAAAAAAAATCAGGTTTTCTGGGAAACGCTCTAAAAGTGGAATACAACTTGTACTATGTGCCATTTTCTTACGTTCTATGGACTATTAAACAATGCATCTGACAGCATGACAAAATACGCTGATCGCATTCGCTAGAAAATTGGACGGCATCACAGTGCGGCTTGGAACCTGCGATTACATTGTAACAGCTGGCAACGGCCTCACAAACCTAAATACAAATAGACAACGGTCAGTAAACCCACAGGGTGACCTAGCCCTCATGCTACAAGATGAATTTGGTCTATACAATTTTCTTTTTGCCACATAAACATAACAACTTTTTGTATACAATACTGTATAGTACTCGAGTATAAGTCATCCGAGTATCAAGTTCGCGAGGTACCTATTTTTACCTGAAAAATTGTTGTAAAACTGAATTTGACCTCGAGTATAAGTCAGGGTAGAGATTTCCCACCACTACTGCCTTCTGATTCTGGTTTTTTCAGGCTTTAGGTTTGCCCTTTTAAATGGACAGCCAGAATTCCCATATATGAATCCCATACAGTCAATAATAGCCAAATCCAGTAACATTACCTCCAGTCCTTGTGCACTCCAGATGTTTGAGAACTAACAACTCCCAGTCATGCTTTGTGTTACGGGAGTGTTCAGATTCTAACATGTGGAGTGGCAATGTCAGTAACTTTTTAATTAAGCTATACCATCCTTTACAATTCTCCTGAACCCATAATTCGTTTGGGAAGGCCCTCGACCCCCTTATAAGGCTGACCCAAGGAACGGGCCCTCTGAACCCAATATTTAAAAAAGTCACCTGAGATTTGTATTTTCAAGCGTCATTTGCACTGAGAGACCAATCAGATTTACAGCTTTTTCCAGATTGCAGTTGACAGTGCTTGAGTGAGTCCACATGCCAGACTACAGGAAGCAGGAAGTGTAAAGGCAATCACTCCTGTAACTTTCTAGTCAGGTTAACACAACAAGCGCCACCTACTGGTTACTATCTCGCATAAAGGGGGAATGGTTGGAGGGTATGTGTAGCTATAAGTGTAACATTAAAGGGGTAATGTTGGAGCGGAGGATGAATGTATCTATACAGTGAATAAACCTGACGAAGTGGATGAATGTTGAGGTAAGATATTAGTACTCTGATTACTATTAAGGATGTTGATGCCAGGTTGGATTGAATGAATGTTAACAGATATACCCGTGACCTGGATGGATGACTGATTTCAGATATCACCGTGACCTGGATGGATTGAATGTTATCAATAACCGTGGACCTGATGGATGAATGTTAACAGATAACCGTGACCTGGATGGATGAATATAAGTAACATGGATGAATGACTATTACAGCTACCATCCGCCTGGATGGGATTTCCGATATACTGCTGTGAATTGCAAAAAGATATAAACGTGACCTGGGATGGATGAATGTTACAGTATACCGTGACCTGGATGGATTAAATGTTACAGATATACCGTGACTGGAGTATACATGGTACCTGATGATGATTTACAGATATACCCGTGACCTGGTATGAATGGTTACCGATATACCGTGGACCTGGATGGATGAATGTTTCACAGATATACCGGACCTGGATGGTGAACTGTTACAGATATACCAGTGACCTGATTGATGGAAATTGTTACAGATAATACGTGACTGGATGAATGAAAAATGTTATACAGATATACCGTGACTGAATGAATGAATGTTCTAAATATACCTGACCTGGATGAGATGAAATGTTACAGATATACCCCGTGACCGGGATGGATGATCCATTTGCAGATAATACCTTGACTCTGGGCTGATTGAATTTACAGATATACCGTGCACTGGATGGATGAATGTTACAGATCTACCGTGACTGGGCTGAATGATTTACAGGATTCTACACTGGTCTGAATTCAGATAACGTTCTTGGATGAATGAGTAATATCGGCCTTGAAGATACAGATATACCGGACCTGTGGATATTTACAATTACCTGACCGTGGATACAAGTACAGTAACCTCTGAATGAAGTCAGATATACCGTGATGAGTGTTACCTGTTACGTACCTGGATCAATGATGTACAGATAACCGTGACCTGGATTGATGATGTTACAGGATATATCCCGTGACCTGGATGGATGAATGTTACAGATATACCAGTGACCTGTATGGATTGAATGTTACAGATATAACCGTGACCTTGATGAAGATGAATGTTACAGATATACCGTTGGATCCCTGGCATGTGATGAATATTACATGTGCTTTCTAAGGCTTCTCCTGCACAGTCGCGCCGGTGAGCACCGTCCTCAGACTCCCTCATTTGTTTGAGGGAGACGGGAAGTCCCTCCTCCTCTCTGCTGTGGTGCTCAAGTCCTGAACAGAGAAGGTAAGGGAATCTACGCCCTTCTCTCTTTTTTCCCTATGTGAAAACAGCCTATTTCAGCAGAGTTCTCACTCTTCCCAAAGGCTGTTTCCAGAAGTTTTCCAGTGAGGGGGGAGGGGGTAGGGGGGTGTCAGAGTTGCCCCACAGCACCCTGTGAGCGGGTGGGGCTTAGGCACTCCTCGAGTCGGCGGGGCCAGGCACCTTCGATTGGCAGGGCCACATGGGTCTGTAAGGGAAGTTGGCCAAGGGTGGCCTTCAACTGGAGGACCATGGGGTCATGATTGGAGGGACCAAGGGGGCTGTAAGAGAGGAGACACAGGGCAGATTGGACTGACAGGTTTTCAGGAGCAGGAAGCATGGAGGAAGTGTAGGGGACCTGGTGATTCTGCTCGGCGCCATAATTTTTCCCCCCCAAAAAAACACACAAATGTAAATATCTTCAAAAACTATGTAAAATAAACAATGGAAATAAATTGCAAAACCTCAGGGGAGCAATTCCTTCAATTTACCTAAATCCTTTTTGGACCACAGTTCCTCTTTACCATTCCAGCCGGGTTTTAACTGCCTCTTAGAGCACCATTGTGGGAATCTGTAAATAAACGAGCACTGCCTTAGGCCAGGCTAACAAGAAGGTTATAAAATCGGACTTACGTGACAAGTTCTTTCCTCCGGACTGCAGCCTGGCAGTGGCACTAAGGGCCCTCCATCCTCCAACCACACTCTAGAAAGGGCAAGATGTGAGGTCACTGAAAAAAAATCAGGTTTTCTGGGAAAACGCTCTAAAAAGTGAATAGCAAAAAAAAATCAGGTTTTCTGGGAAAACGCTCTAAAAAGTGAATAGCACTTGTACTAGTGTGCCATTTTCTTACGTTACTATGGACTATTAAACAATGCAATCTGACAGCAATGACAAAATACGCTGATCGCATTCGCTAGAAAATTGGACGGCATCACAGTGCGGCTTGGAACCTGCGATTACAATTGTAAACAGCTGGCAAAACGGATCACAAACCCTAAATACAAATAGACAACGGTCAGTAAAACCCAGCAGGGTGACCTAGCCCTCATGCTACAAGATGAATTTGGTCTATACAATTTTCTTTTTGCCAGCATAACACCACTTTTTGTATACAAAATACTGTATATACTCGAGTATAAGTCAATCCGAGTATAAGTCGAGGTACCTATTTTTACCTGAAAAATTTGTTAAAACTGATTGACTCGAGTATAAGTCGAGGGTAGCACACCATATACACAGTATATGGTGTGTATATGATGTGTATATGGTGTGTATATGGTGTGTATATGGTGTGTATATACTGTGTATATGGTGTGTATATGGTGTGTATATACTGTGTATATGCTGTGTGTACAAATCTTTGAGAGATGACGGACAGGATCTGTAAGTGTACCCAGCGTTAGTGTGCAGGACTAGAGGATAAAATATCCAACTAGCAGTTCCACGTTTGACCCATAGATGTCGCTGCTGTAAACTATATATAAGTCTCACATGGTCTTGGCGCTGCTCTTTTGCTTCCTGGAATTTCCCCCAGACAGAGGGGAGGATCTTGGGTAAATTGAGGCCTAGGCTAAGTACAGGTTATAGACCACCCTAGGAGTGACAGTTTAGGGAAGTTAGTGAGCAGCCTGAGCTCCACCAAGGAGGGTTAGAAAGGAGCAGAGTGCTGGGTATAGGGACTGAGAGCGCAGATTAGTGCTGGAAATGTCCTGCCTGGGCTCCACTCCAGAGGCCTGCTAGCTGGAAACACGTTAAGTGCTGTGCTGATGGATCTGGGAAGGTGGTGTGAGTATCCTTGTAATACCGTGTTGTCTGTACCATGTTACATGTATGTTTAGAAGAACCTCAGGGGCCCATTAGTAAAACTCTCCCTTTGATGGTAATTCGGTTACACCGTGTCTCCGACAAACGCCAGGGCCACTCCTGGTGATTACCAGTCCACGCCACAGACACTTGGTGCTGGGATATTAAATTCCTCCATTCTGTACTGTAAGTTTAAAGCGAGACGGCCATTAAAATGACGTCCTATTTGAACTATAGTTGCCCTTTAATGTCATATTGTCTGTTGCTGAATGTGGTACAAGGTGTGTGGGCCTTTCAATAAGGAAACCAACGTGAACCGCAAAACAGGAAACGGCTGCATGGAAATTCCGTAACCGTGCATTGCACAGGGCCCTAGTGTGTTACGTGGAGAGAGTCTAGCTCTGGAATATGGTCACGCCAGACACGGGGGAAGGAAGGGACGCGTACCAGATGTTTAGAGCTCTCTATGGAATGGTGATGTATTACTATTCTTACACGTGCTACAAGGTTTGTATTGGACTGTAGGTCTACAGACCCTCCTCTCTCACCAGCCCCTTACTTCCAGCTGTTTATTATCTGTGTATAATAAACTGTTTAAACTTACTGCATCTTATACTGGGTACACACAGGACAGACTTTTGAAAAATGACAGACAGGATTTGCAAGGTCCTGCCTGTACTCTCCCAAAGATACACACAGTCCAGAGCGTTCTCCCTATACACGTCCTGTACACAGCCTATCCCCAACATAGGGAGAATGCTCGGCACTGTGCGTTTCCCTCGCCTATGGCAGACCCCTACAGGGAGACTAGGACGACTGAGGAAAATTAACGGTCTTTCCCCAATGTTTGGGTGCGTGCAAGTTCAGGAAAGCCACACACACCGTGCAGATAAAGCTCCAATACCGTTGGATCTGACTGTATCCGGGCTTTGTCGGTACTGTTTTCTAAAATGCAGCCTTTCAAATAAAAAAATGACTGTGGTTCCGTATAGAAGGGATAATATGTGCGTCTATAGCTTTAATGACTGCCTAGGGGTGTGTAAATAATAATGCCTAGCAATAGCCAAGTATGCAAGTTCGGAGCAACACTTGTATACACACTGTGTGTTTTACCCTCTATGAATGCATTATCAGGGTCCTTGATTACTCAGAGGTCTTGGCAAAAAAAAATGTTCTTAGATTCACGCTGGCCTAGTTGATATGCAAAGACCAGAGCAAGGATTGGATTTAGTAAAATCTTGAAAAACATGTATAAACCCTTTATCCACCTATTACCAAATAGTATTGATGACCTAATGATCCATGGGATTAAAGCGGCTAATCCCATTGGTACAGATTGGATTGGCCCTGTATTAGCAATGTGTCTTGTGTCCGTAACTACCACCCCTGCAACGGTAGTGGGGCCCGCCAAAGGGCCACAATCTTGCAGCGACTGGCTATTTTTAACCAGCTGATTGCACTTCTGCACGATCAGCTGTTTAAAAGACCGGGTCCGGAAGTATAGGCAGTCGCCCCCAATTGTTAGGTGTATGGCAGTCTCTATATAGAGAGAAGGCTCGGAACTGTGTGTGGTCACATCCTTTAAAGGTGACAGACAGAATCTTACATATTCCTTGGAAGATTGGTACTGTGTGTACCCAGCTCAGGTACTGCTCATTACAAACAGGGTGATTTCTACCTGGTTAGCCGTTTCAATCTCTGGCACCTGTTTGGTCTTAGTAGTGCATGGCTCTTTCTAAAATATGCCTCTAGTGTCATTACTTTAAAGGAAGAGTGAACTATCCCTTTAATGCCTTCCTTGAAGAACTGGAGGTAATGGAGCTATTGCCTTACCTCCCATTCTTCAATCAATTTCCCAGGAGGCAGGATTGAAGAGTAAGTGTTTTCCTTTTGCACGATCCACCGCCAGCTGCACTGACAGGTCCAGAGTCCTGCCAAGCACAGAAGGAGCCCAAACCTATATATACCGGTGTACCTGAGACACCCCTTCACTGCCAGTCCTCAGAGACCTTGTGATCTCCAATAACCCAGTTCATTATTACCGCATTTGCCCCAAGAACTGTACTTTATTTAAGGATCTCTTAAAGAACCAGTACGTTTGTTTATTGGAATATAGAATATATTGGGAACAATGAGCACTGTTATTTGTAACTAGACATTAACCCCGTTACAATAACGGGCACTAGAAGCCAGAGTGTCCCCTTAGTGTGCCAAGGCCAGAGTTCCCCCTCTGTCCCGAATCTAGGGGCCCCCCTCTGTCCCGAATCTAGGGGCCCCCCTCTGTCCCGAATCTAGGGGCCCCCTTCTGTCCCAAATTAATTTTATTGCGACTTAAAAGCCTGCCCTTCTCTCTGGATAAATTAAAGCAATTAGTTCAATAACTTGGCCAAATTATTTTAAGCCCAGCAACCACTTGACGGTTTGCTTTATTCTACTTTCTAAGCATCACTTGCAGTATTAGTAGGACACTCTTGTGTGGGGATGTGATCACTTTGATATTAAATAGACAAATGTCTAATTTAAACACTCGCTAGTGATTGGGCATCTTAATCAGATGATAGGAAGTTTATAGGTTAGGGAATGTCTTTTACTATAGGATCAGCTGCTAAAATTGGTGCAAATGTTCATATAAGGGCGTTCGGATGGGCATCACTTATAATCTGACCTGGTGTCTGAACGAACGGCCATTTAATATTGTATGGGGCCTAGGAATGTGCATTGATTATCTTGTATATATCTGTGTGTCTGTTATACTATTGTGATTAAAGGGGAAATAAGGTTAAGGTGTCATCACTGGGGCTAAAGCTAAAACCCAAAGCAAACATTAAGTTGCCTTCTATATACGCTATGGCAAAACATTTTTAGCCAATCCCAAAGGGGGATTACACTTTATTCCCAACGAACGGCCATTTGTTTTACTGTAATGTGTTTATTGGATATCCCTGTTACTGTACAATATAAATGTCTGTCCATTTAATTCCAGAGGAGCTTTAACATTAATCCCACCCACAAGGACCTAATGGGGATCTCAGAGGAAGCGACTGACCTAAGTTCTCACATGGGTCTTGGCGCTGCTCTTTTTGCCTTCCTTGAATTTCCCCCACGAGGAGGTAGGCTTGGGTATTGAGGCCTGGCTAGTACAGGTTATAGACCACCCTAGGAGTGAGCAGTTTATCGGAAGTTAAGTGATCACCTGAGCTCCACCCAAGATGGTTGAAAAGGAGCAGAGTGGCTGGGTATAGGGCTGAGAGCGCAGATTAGGGCTGGAATATGTCCTGGCCTGGGCTCCAATTCCAGAGTCAGAGGCCTCCTGCTGGAAACACGTTAAGTGACTGTGCTGATGGCTCTGGGAAGGTGGTGTGAGTATCCCTTGTAATACCGGGTGGTTGTCTGTCACATGTTACAAATGTATGTTTTATGAAGAACCTTCAGGGCCCTATAGAAAACTCTACACTCTCCTGTGATGTAAAATGCGGTTACACAAGTGCTCCTGTCTCCGATCAAACGCCAGGACCACTCCTGGATGATTACCATTCCGGCCACGCCCAACAGACACTTTGGTGCTGAGGAATTAATTCCTCCCATTCTGTACTGTAACGTTTAAAGCGAGATGGCCATTAACTGACGTCCTTTCTGTATGTAATGTAAATTGTTTGATTATAAGAGCCCTAGGGGGCCGCAAGCGCTGATCAGCGTAATAAATACAATAAAGTCATACAAGGGGGATAATACAATAGCCATACACGTTACATCATATCGTTCCTCTCTCTTAAAAAGTACAAGGAGGCAAGCCGACCATTGGAATTTTCCTCTTACGGGTTATCACCGGCACGCCGATCGATCGGGAACAGCCCCTACACACTGACAGTAATAGGTAAATGCCATCGTTCCCCGGCGGTATTTACTCATTACCATTCGTGTGTATGGCCAACTTTAGAGTCACGCTGGCCTAGTTGATATGCAAAGACCAGAGCAAGGTGGATTTAGTAAAATCTTGAAAAACTTTATAAAAACCCTTATCCACCTATTACCAATAGTATTGATGCCCTAATGATCCATGGTGTAAGTGGGTACCACAAATTACCAATATACAAATTACCAATATAGAGACAGTCCCGTTGGCTTGGCCTTTTATCAGCAATATGTCTTATGTCCGTAACCAGTGACGTAACTATGCCCCAGTGACCTTGGGGGGTCTCGACGATGGTAGGGCCCATCACAAGCCCACAATGCACGTATGAAGAAAACACACACGCAATCAGGTGCTTAAAAGACCGGATCCGGACTGCCGGTCTTTATTGCACGTATGTTTCCTTCATACGTGTGATCACCTGTTTAAAAACGGGGGCCCAGACCCCTGTTGGAACTCCCCTGGCAGTAACAACCTATGCCCACAAACGTTCAGCGTCACAAACAGTCATTAAAAAAATATCTTTGGGTGTGGACGGACCCATTTACTAAAGTATAGGCAGTCGCCCCCAATTGTTAGGTGTATGGCAGTCTCTATATAGAGAGAAGGCTCGGAACTGTGTGTGGTCACTCCTTTAAAGGTGACAGACAGAATCTTACATATTCTCTTGGAGATTGGTACTGTGTTACCCAGCTCAGGTACTGCTCATTACAAACGGTGATTTCTACCTGGGTTAGCGTTTCAAATCTCTGCAGCCCTGTTTGGTCTTAGTAGTGCATGGCTCTTTCTAAAATATGCCTCTAGTGTCATTACTTTAAAGGAAGGTGAACTATCCCTTAATGCCTTCCTTGAGAACTGGAGGTAATGGAGCTATTGCCTTACCTCCCGTTCTTCATCAATTTCCCAGGAGGCATGATTGAAGAGTAAGTGTTTCCTTTTGCACGATCCACCGCCAGCTGCACTGACAGGTCCAGAGTCCTGCCAAGCACAGAAGGAGCCCAAACCTATATATCCGTGTACTGAGACACCCCTTCACTGCCAGTCCTCAGAGACCTTGTGATCTCCAATCCAGTCATTAACCTACCGTTACATACGCATTGCCCCAGAACTGTACTTTATTAAGGATCTCTTAAAGAACCAGTACGTTTGTTATTGGAATATAGAATATATTGGGAACAATGAGCACTGTTATTTGTAACTAGACATTAAACCCCGTTACAATAACGGGCACTAGAAGCAGAGTGTCCCCTTAGTGTGCCAAGGCCAGAGTTCCCCCTCTGTCCCGAATCTAGGGGCCCCCCTCTGTCCCGAATCTAGGGGCCCCCCTCTGTCCCGAATCTAGGGCCCCCTCTGTCCCAAATTAATTTATTGCGACTTAAAGCCTGCCCTTCTCTCTGGATAAATTAAAGCAATTAGTTCAATAACTTGGCCAAATTATTTAAGCCCAGCAACCACTTGACGGTTTGCTTTATTCTACTTTCTAAGCATCACTTGCAGTATTTTAGGACACTCTTGTGTGGGGATGTGATCACTTTGATATTAAATAGACAAATGTCTAATTTAAACACTCGCTAGTGATTGGGCATACTTAATCAGATATGGAAGTTATAGGTTAGGGATGTCTTTTACTATAGGATCAGCTGCTAAAATTGGTGCAAATGTTCATATAAGGGCGTTCGGATGGGCATCACTTATAATCTGACCTGGTGTCTGAACGAACGGCCATTTATCGGGGGGCTTGTGTGCTATAACATTTCCATTTGTTCTAGACTTTAACTAGTTGTTTGTTGGAAAAGAGAATCTTAAGGCTCCAATATTGAAACTCGTTATAATGTAGGACGTGTGAGTTTTATAGGAAACATTAGATGCAGGGAAAAAAGATCTACAGCAAAACATAACTGGGTTTATATATAGCTTTACTGTAGTATTTCTATTGGATATCCCTGTTACTGTACAATATAAATGTCTGTCCATTTAATTCCAGAGGAGCTTTAACATTAATCCCACCCACAAGGACCTAATGGGGATCTCAGAGGAAGCGACTGACCTAGTGATGGGGAACAAGGATAAAAACCATCTGAATGAGAGAATCCTGAATCTCACACTGGAGATTATCCACCTGCTGACTGGGGAGGTGAGGGGCTCTGTGAGTGGTGCAGGGGGTGGGGATTATTTGGAATAGTTCTACCTACTGTCCATAGAGTTGATAGTTTATTTCTCTTGGGGCAGTGGCTCCTATAGCTATGGGCCCCTTCCGTACAGAATAATTCTCTCTCCCTCCAATCCCCAGGACTACATTGTTATGAAGAAGTCTGGGGATGCGTCCCACAGAGCTGCACTGACTGTATGTTGGAAGGATCCTGCAGGCTCCATCCCCCAACTGTGTCCCATCCGTCTCGCTCCGTCATACAGAAGGAAAATGCCAAGAAGATCCTGGACCTCATCTCCAACATCATCCACTGTTACTAACCAATCACGGATTGGTTAGTAACAGTGGATGATAATCCGTCTCTCTGTCTGGGTGGTGACTGTAACATTGTGTGTTCAGGTTGCCATAAGGTGTGAGGATGTTTCCATCTATTTCTCCATGGAGGAGTGGGAGTATTTAAAGGGAAACAAGACCCTTTACAGGGAAGTGATAAAGGAGAATCACCGGCAGATCCACCCACTGGGTGAGTAATGTTTACAGGACAATTATCAGATCCTTACATGTAACTGGATGTATTACCATAAACAGCACATGGTCTGTCTAGTGAACATGGAACCATATTATGTAACCATTTCTAGTCCTGGTGTTGGTTTTCCTTCCAGACAGCCAGTACTGTCTCCATACAGCACACGGGTCCCTGTAGGTTGAGTGGTGGACACTGTTCAGGTTAATTCTGGATATTCAGTCTATTAAAGTACAATGGATTAGTACAGAGTTTTGGGGACCTTGCTGGCTTTAGGGATTGTCCAGCTTTGCTTTACAGGTAGATGTGTTTTAGCCTAAAGCTCCTATAGGTGAGAGCTGCTCTAGAAGTCTGACTCCAATCTCCCATACATTCATATATTGGGAGGGAGGTGGTTTTTTTGTACCCAGCCTTAAGGGTGTTTTTCCTGCTAGTTCTGTGAGCTGTCACCACAGCACTGCCTACAAGTCTCAGTATTGAGCATGCCCACTTGTTACATCAGCTGATTCATAAGCCCCACCCCCAAACTACTTGGCTACAAGCCTGAAAATCTATATTTTTTTTCTTCCTAAGTGCCCGTTGGTAGAGGAAAGGACAGGAGGGATGCAGGTATGTAACTAGCTTAAGAAAATATTCATTTCTTTAGTTTGGGGCTTTTAAACAGCTCACCATGTGCCAGTGAGACAGGACAGACAAGGAAGTGTAAGTTTTTAAAGGGCATGTCCACCCCCCCAAACTAAAATCTTACCTCTTCAAAGATCAGGAAACTGCTGGGTAAGAGCTGTCAGTGATTCATCCGGTGCCTGTATCTTAGCTAATCTCAGCAAGGTCTGAGGCATGCTCAGTAGAGCCCTTTCTCCCCTCTCCCTGCCGATCCCTCCGTGGCTGGCAGTCTTCTAGCTATTAAAGCTTTTGGCACAATGCGGGGCTTACCCTCCCACCCCCAACCGCTATATTCATAACTGTAAAAGTGCTTTCAATCTGTACTTACACCTCCTCGTTTCTGCGCTGTTCTACAGTGAAGGCAGCCTCGGCTGTGATTGGCTGCCTCTCAGCCAATCACAGCCGCGGCTGCCGGTCCGGCCCCCTGCTTGCAGTTCCAGACCAGAACAGCGCAGGAATGAGGAGGTGTAAGTACAGATTGACAGTGATTTGTGACAGTTATGAATATAGTGGTTGGGGGTGGGAGGGTATCCCCTGCATGGTGCCAAGTTTTTGAAAAGGGTGGACATGCCCTTTAAAGCCTTTAATTTAAGACACCACAGTTACCATATAAATTATTTCCTTTAGGTTTTTTGACCTGCTGAAAAACATCTACGAGACTTAAGACCTGCACGGGAGGACTGGGACCTTTTGGCCTCGGGGGCAAATACAAGTGTCCCTTTCATGGTAGATCACAAAATGTTTGACCATGCCCACTTTGCTAAGGATACATGCACTTTGTTTAAGTAACACCCATTTTTAAGACTAGAATTCCTATTTGACATGGTTGCCTGCATAATTTTCAAGTGTATGATGTGGTTAAGATAACTAACAAACTAATTAACTGGAGGGCTGACAAAACTGGGTAATGATCTGGAGGATTGACGACACTGGGTTAGGATCTGGAGGGCTGACAACACTAGGTAATGATCTGGAGGGCTGATGACAATGGCCTATGATCTGGAAAGTTGACAATACTGGGTAATGATCTGTAGAGCTGAAAACTGTAATGATCTGGAGGGCTGATAACACTGGCTAATGATCTGGGGTGCTGACAATACTGGGTATTGATTAGTAGGGCTAATAACACTAGGTAATGATCTGGAGGGCCGAAAACACTGGATAATGATCTGGAGAGCTGATAACACTGGGTAATGATCTAGAGGGCTGAAAAAACACTGGGTATGATCTGAGAGCTGATACACTGGCTAATTTTGGAGGGCTAATAACCACGTGCTAAAGTCTGGAAGTGCTCGACATACTTGGTATGAATTTGGAGGTAATACTGGGTAATGATCTGGAGGGCGGAAAACACTGGAATGATCTGAGGGGACTGATAACACTGGGTAATGATCTAGAGGGCTGAAAACACTGGGTATGATCTGGAGGGCTTGAGTAAACTGGGTAATGATCTTCGGAGGGCAATAACACTGGCTAATGATCGGAGGCTAATACATGGCATATGATCCAGAGAGCTAAATACTGGGTAATGATCTCGAGGGCTAATAACACTGCCTAATGATCCGGAGAGCTGAAAATACTGGGTAATGATCTGGAGGGCTAATAACACTGGCTAAAGATCTGGAGGGCTGACAATACTTGTTAATGATTTGGAGGGCTAATACTGGGTAATGATCTGGAGGGCTGACAATACTTGGTAATGATTTGGAGGGCTAATACTGGGTAATGATCTGGAGGGCTGACAATACTTGGTAATGATTTGGAGGGCTAATACTGGGAATGTCTGAAGGGCTGACAATACTTGGTAATGATTTGGAGGGCTAATACTGGGTAATGATCTGGAGCTGACACTGGTAATGATTGGAGGGCTATACTGGTAATATCGGATGCTCTGGATGGATGCTAATACTGGGTAATGATCTGGAGAGCTGATAACACTGGGTAATGATCTAGAGGGCTGAAAACAGGGTTATGATCTAGAGGGCTGAAAAAACACTGGGTAATGATCTGTGAGAGCTGATAACACTCGGTATTGATCTGGAGGGTGCTGATAACACTGACTAATGATCTTGAGGGCTATAACACTGGCTAAAGATCTGGAGGGCTGACAATACTTGGTAATGATTTGGAGGGCAATACTGGGTAATGATCTGGAGGGCTGACAATACTTGGTCATGATTTGGAGGGCTAATACTGGGTAATGATCTGGAGGGCGGAACACACTGGGTAATGATCTGGAGGGCGGAAAACACTGGGTAATGATCTAGAGGGCTGAAAACACTGGGTAATGATCTGGAGGGCTGAGTATACTGGGTAATAATCTGGAAGGCTGATAACACTGCCTAATGATCCGGAGAGCTAAAAATACTGGGTAATGATCTGGAGGGCTAATAACACTGGCTAATGATCTGGAGGGCTAATAACAATGGCTAATGATCCGAAGAGCTAAAAATAGTGGGTAATGATCTCGAGGGCTAATAACACTGCCTAATGATCCGGAGAGCTGAAAATACTGGGTAATGATCTGGAGGGCTAATAACACTGGCTAAAGATCTGGAGGGCTGACAATACTTGTTAATGATTTGGAGGGCTAATACTGGGTATGATCTGGAGGGCTGACAATACTTGTTAATGATTTGAGGGCTAATACGGGTCATGATCTGGAGGGCTGACATACTTGGTAATATTTGGAGGGCTAATACTGGGTAATGATCTGAAGAGGGCTGAAATACTTGGTAATGATTTGGAGGCTAAACTGGGATTATCTGGAGGGCTACAATACTTGGTATTATTGGAGGGCTAACATGGCTAATGATTTGGAGGGCTGACATACAGGGTAATGATTTGGAGGGCTGACTATACTGGGTAATGATCTGGAGGCTGACTATACTGGGTATGATCGAGCCTGGAGGGAATCCTGGACTATACTGGGTAATGATCTGGAGGGCTGACTATACTGGAGTAATAGGTATATCTGGAGGGATGACTATACTGGGTAATGATCTGGAGGGGATGATATTACGTGTGTGTTTGTTAATAGAATATCTGAATGTGGATGACTAAGTCTTGGGTATGATCTGGAGGGATGAATTCGGGGTATAACGATCTGGAGGGATGACTATACTGTGTAATGATTGGATGGATGACTATAACTGGGGGGGGTAAGTGATCTGGATGGATGACTGATGCTGTATGATTATTGTGTCTTGTAATGTTTGGAGGCTAATACTGGTAATGATCGGAGGGCTGACATACGTGTAATGATTTGGAGGGCTAATACTGGGTAGGAATGATCTGGAGGGACTGACAATGACTTGTATAATGATTGGGAGGCTACTATCTGGTAATGATCTGGAGGGTGACTATCGTATTAATTTGAGGCTGAACTATACTGGGTAAGATCGAGGGATGACTAATACTCTAGGTAATGATCTGGAGGTGACTATACTGGGTAATGATCTGGAGGGGTGCTATACTGTGGTAATGATTTGGATGGCTCATACTGGGTAATGATCTGGAGGGATGATATACTGGGTAATGAATCTGGAGGGATGACTATACTGGGTAAATGATCTGAGGATGACTATACTGGTTAATGATCTGGAGGGATACTAACTGGGTAATGATCTGGAGTGTGACTATACTGGGTACTGATCTGGAGGTTGGTATATTGAGGGATGACTATACTGGTAATGATCTGGAGGGATTGGACTATACTGGGTAATATCTGGAGGGTGAACTATACTGGTAATGATCTGGAGGGATGACTATACTGGGTATGATCTGGAGGGATGACTATATACTGGGTAATCGGTCTGTTAGGGATGACTATACTGGGTTAATGATCTGGAGAAATGACTATCTGGGTACTGATATGGAGGTGACTATACTGGGTAATGATCTGGAAGGGATGCACTAGACTGGTTAATGATCTGAGCGGGTGACTATACTGGTCGTAATGATCTGGAGGGATGACTATACTGGGTAATTCTCTGAGGATTGACTATACTGGGTAAGATCTGGAGGGCTGACTATACTGGCTAATGATCTGGAGGGCTGACTATACTGGTATGATCTGGGGGCTGACTATACTGGCTAATGATCTGGAGGGCTGACTATACTGGCTAATGATCTGGAGGGCTGACTATACTGGCTAGATTCGGGGGGGCTGACTATACTGCTAATGATCTGGAGGGCTGACTAACTGGTAATGATCTGGAGGGCTGACTATAACTTGGCTAATGATCTGAGGCTGACCTATACTGGGGTAATATGAGGGTGACTTACTGGTAATGATTGGCGGGTGACTAATACTGGGTAATGATCTGGAGGGCTGACTTACTGGTAATGATCTGGAGGGTGACTTATCTGGGTATGATCTGGAGGGATGACATACTGGGTAATGTCTGGAGGGCTATACTGGGTCATGATCTGAGGGCTGACAATACTTGGTAATGATTTGGTGGCTAATACGGTAACACTGTACAGACAAGTGATCAAATTCGAAAGCGAAACATATGATCTGGAGGGCTGACATACTGGGTAATGATTTGGAGGGCTACACTGGCTAATGATTTATGGACTGGGTACTATTTGGAGGGCTGCTATACGGGTAATGATCTGGAGGCTGACTATACTGGTATGAGTCTGGAGGGCTGACTATACTGGGTAATGATCTGGAGGGCTCTGACTATACTGGGTAATGATCTGGAGGGCTGACTATACTTGGTAATGATTTGGAGGGCTGACTAACTGGTAATGATCTGGAGGGATGACTATACTGGGTAATGATCTGGAGGGATGACTATACTGGGTAATGATCTGGAGGGATGACTATACGGGGTAATGATCTGGAGGATGACTATACTGGGTAATCTGGAGGGTGACTATACTGGTCATGATCTGGGAGGATGACTATACTGGGGTAATGATCTGGAGGATGTATACTGGGTAATGATCTGGAGGGCTGACTTATACTGGTTAAAGATCTGGAGGATGCATCGGTAATGATCTGGAGGGATTACTATACTGGGTAATGATCTGGAGGGATGCCTATCTGGTTAATGATCTGGAGGGATGACTATACTGGAATGATCTGGAGGGCTGATATAATACTGGTAATGATCTTGAGGCTATGACTATACTGGGTAATGATCTGGAGGGATGACTATACTGGGTAATGATCTGGAGGGAGGACTAATACTGGGTAATGATCTGTAGGGATGACTATACTGGGTAATGTCTGGAGGGATGACTATACTGGGTAATGATCTGGAGGGATGACTATACTGGGTAATGATCGGAGGGATGTACTATCCTGGGTAATGATCTGGACGGGATGACTATCCTGGGTAGATGATCTGGAGGGATGACTATACTGGGATATGATCTGGAGGGCTGACTATACTGGCTAATGATCTGGAGGGCTGACTATACTTGGGGTATGATCTGAGGGCTGACTATACTGGACTAATGATCTGGAGGGCTGACTATACTGGCTAATGATCTGGAGGGCTGACTATACTGGCTAATGATCTGGAGGGCTGACTATACTGACTAATGATCTGGAGGGCTGACTATACTGGCTAATGATCTGGAGGGCTGACTATACTGGGTAATGATCTGGAGGGCTGACTATACTGGGAATGGATCTGGAGGGCTGACTATACTGGGTAATGATCTGGAGGGCTGACTATACTGGGTATGATCGGAGGATGACTATACTGGGTAGATCTGAGGGATGACTTACTGGGTAATGATCTGGATGGGATGGAGCATACTGGGTATGCTATGGAGGGCTAATACTGGGAATGATCTGAAGGGCTGACAATACTTGGTAATGATTTGGAGGGCTAATACTGGGTAATGGATCTGGAGGGCTGAACATACTTGTGTGTAATGATTTGGAGGGCTAACACTGGCTAATATTTGGAGGGCTACTATACAGGGTAATGATTTGGAGGGCTGACTATACTGGGTAATGATCTGGAGGGCTGACTATACTGGGTAATGATCTGGAGGGCTGACTATACTGGGTAATGATCTGGAGGGGCTACTATACTGGGTAAATGATCTGGTAGGGCTGACTATACTTGGTAATGAATGATTGGAGGGCTGACTATACTGGGTAATGATCTGGAGGATGACTATACCTGGGTAATGTACTGCGAGGGATGACTATACGGGTATATGAATCTGGGTAGTGAATGACTATACTGGTAATGTCTGGAGGGATGACTATACGGGGTAAGATCTGGAGGGATGAGACTATACTGGGTCTGATCTGGAGGATGACTATACTGGGTAATGATCTGGAGGGATGACTATACTGGGTAATGATCTGGAGGGCTGACTATACTGGTAAAGATCTGGAGGGATGACTATACTGGGTAATGATCTGGAGGGATAGACTAACTGGGTAATGATCTGAGGGTGACTATACTGGGTAATGATCTGAGGGATGACTATACTGGGTAAATGATCTGGAGGCTGACTACATATCTGGGTAATGATCTGGAGGGATGACTATACTGGGTAATGTCTGGAGGGATGACTATACTGGTAATGATCTGGAGGGTGACTATCGGGTAATGATCGGAGGGTCTATACTGGGTACTGATCTGGAGGGATGACTAGACTGTGGTAATGATCGGAGGGATGCATACTGGGTAATGATCTGGAGGGATACTATACTGGGTAATGATCTGGAGGGATGACTATACTGGGTAATGATCTGGAGGGATGCTATACTGGCTAATGATCTGGAGGGCTGACTATACTGGCTAATGATCTGGAGGGCTGACTATACTGGCTAATGATCTGGAGGGCTGACTATACTGGCTAATGATCTGGGGCTGAATATACGGCTAATGATCGGAGGGCTGACTACTGGCTAATGATCTGGGCATGACTATACTGGGTAATGATCTGGAGGATGACTATACTGGTATTATCTTGATGGTGCTAACTGGTAATGATCTGGAGGAGACTATAACTGGGTACTGATCTGGGGGATGACACTGGTTATGATCTGGAGGGATGACTCTGGGTAGATCTGGATGGATGACTATACTGGGTAATGATCTGGGGGATGACTATACTGGGGTAATGATGCTGGAGGGAATGACTATACTGGGTAATGATCTGGAGGGATGACTATACTGGGAATGATCTGGAGGGATCTATAACTGGGTAATGATCTGAGGGTGACTATACTGGTAATGATCTGGAGGGCTGACTATACTGAATCTGGGTTAATGATCTGGAGGGCTGACTATACTGGTAATGATCTGGGAGGGATGACTATACTGGTTAATGGATCTGAGGGCTGACTAACTGGGTAATGATCTGGAGGGCTGACTATACTGGGTAATGATCTGGAGGGCTGACATAACAGCTGGCTTATGAACTAAAGGGCGATAATATCCCTGAGACGCCCATATATTGCTCTGCGCTCAATTCCTTCAATGTGCTGCAGACTGTCAGTAAGTATCTGCTAAACTTAGACAACTGCTTGATCTCTATTTATCTGACAGTCTGGGCAGGAGCTTGTAGTCCCATGATAAGCCATGCTACCCACTCCCCGCCCCCGATCATCTTAACCATGTCGGCCAAGGCAGGCAGCATATTGTTCGATTTAAACTGAGGCAAGTGTCTGCAAAACCTCATTACTGACCTCACATCCATAAATCACTTTAGTTTAGGCTGTGGCTCTCCCAGTGTCGTAAGGAAAAAGTTCAGTCAGAGGGAGGAGTCTACTGTTCCTGATGTCCATGTTCGAGATCGAGGCGTTTCAGCACATAACTACTAATAGCTTCTGAAGCAGCCCAAATTTTTACTTGGAGACCAGCCAGTGATCATTTGCCTTCAGCCTACTGTGCCAGTCCTCCTCTGGACTGCAGCTTTGTGCTTTTATATGGCAAAGGAATTTGTTTGTGAAGGTTCTGAATCCATCCAGGTCACGGTATATATCTGTAATACATCCATCCAGGTCACGGTATACTGTATATTCATTCATCCAGGTCACGGTATATCTGAAATATTCATTCATTCCTCAGGTCATGGTATATCTGTAATATTCATCCATCCAGGTCACGTATATCTGTATATGTCCATCCATCCGAGGTCACATGTATACTGTAATATTCATTCATCCAGGTCATGGTATAATCTGTTATATTCAATCCATCCAGGTCACGGTATATCTGTAATATCCATCTATCTCCAGGTCACGGTATATCGTATATTCATTCATCCAGGTCCACGGTATATCTGTAATAGTCATCCATCCAGGTCACGGTATATCTGTAATATTCATTCATCCATGGATAACTGGTATATCTGTACATATTTCATCACCAGGTCATGGTAATCTGTCCTTCATCCATCCAGTCACTGATATCTGTAATAATCCATCCAGGTCACGGTATACATCTGTAATATTCATTCATCCGGGTCAGGTATATCTGTAATTTCCATCATCCAGGTCTGATATATCTGTAACATTCATCCATCCAGTCACTGTAAATCTGTAATATTCATCCATCCAGGTCATGGTATATCTGTAATTTCATCATTCCAGTCATGGTATATCTGTAATATTCATTCATCCAGGTCATGGTATATCTGTAATATTCATTCATCCAGGTCACGTATATCTGTAATATTCATTTATCCAGTCATGGTATATCTGTAATATTCATCCACCAGGTCACGTATATCTGTAACATTCATCCCTCAGGTCACGGTATATCTGTAATATTCATCCATCCAGGTCACGGTATATCTTGTAATTCATCCATCCAGGTCATGGTATATCTGTAAACTTCATCCATCCAGGTCACGGTTATATCTGTAATTAAATTCATCCATCCAGGTCAACGGTATATCTGTAATTTCATCCATCCGGTCATGGTATATTGTAACATCCATCCAGGTCTGTATACTGTAATATTCATCCATCCAGGTCACGGTAATATCTGTAATATTTCATCCATCAGGTCACGGTACTGTTAATCTTCATGCCATAGTCCATACGTATCCAATCCAGGTCACGGTATATCTTAATATTCATCCATCCAGGTCACTGTATATCTGTAAATACATCCATCCAGGTCACGGTATATCGTAACATTCATCCATCCATGTCACGGTTCATATCTGTATATTCATCCATCCATGTCACGGTATATCTGTAATATCATCCATCCAGGTCACGGTATATCTGTATATTCATCCGTCCAGGTCACGGTATATCTGTTATATCATCCATCCAGGTCACGGTATATCTGTAATATTCATCAGCCGGTCACGTATAGCTGTATATTCAATCCAGCCAGTTCACGGTATATCGTAATATTCATCCATCCAGGTCACGGTATATCTGTAATATTCATCATCCGATCACGGTATATATCTGTAATATTCATTCATCCAGGTCAGGTTATCTGGTAATATCATCCATCCGGTCACGGTATATCTGTAATATTCATCCATCCAGGTCTATAGTTATCGATCTGTATATTTCATCCATCCAGTCCGGTTATATCTGTAATATTCATCTCATCCAGATCATGGTCTATCTGTAATATTCATCCATCCAGTATCACGGTATATCTGGTAATATTCATCCATCCAGGTCACGGTATATTGTTATATATTCATCCTCCTAGTGCCATCGGTATATCTGTATATTCATCATCCAGGTCACGGTATATCTGTAATATCATCCATCCAGGTCATGTATATCTCTTATATTCATCCATCCAGGTCAGCGGATAATCTGTAATAATACTTTCTATCCAGGTCACGGTATATCTGTAATATTCATTCATCCAGGTCCGTATAGTCTTACTATAATCTATCGTTCACTATTTCAGTGTATCACCGGATAGTCACGGTAATATCTGAAATTCATCCATCCAGGTCACGGTATATCTGTAATATTCATCCATCCAGGTCACGGGTATAATCGTTAATTATTCATTCATCCAGGTCACGGTATATTGTATATTCATCATCCAGGTCACGGTATATCTGTAATATTCATCCATCCAGGTCAGGTATATCTGTAATATTCATCCATCCAGGTCACGGTATATCTGTATTATTCATCCATCCAGGTCACGGTATACTGTAATGTTCATCCATCCAGGTATGTACGGTCAGTATCTGTAGTGTTCATCCCCTCCGGTAACGGTATATCTGTATGTTACTCATCCAGGTCACGTATATCTGTAATGTCATCCATCCAGGTCACGGTATATCTGTAATATTCATTCATCCAGGTCATGGTCTATCTGTTGTATTCAGTTAGATCAACTGGACTTGAAGTTTATTTCTTAGACAATTTTTAGACAAAGTCATCCCACTGTCTTTCTCTACCAAATACAGAATCTGTTGGCCAATTCCTCAGGTCAGCCGTGTACCTGCACCTTAAGGATAAAGGACCTACACTTTTGAATCTTGGCAAAGGAACATGACTGGTTCAGAGATAGGTGTCAAGGAGGCACTTCTTATTATGTGAAAATAAAGAAACCAGCCAAATGAGGTGGGGGGGGGGGGGGTTCGACACCAACTGTCTGCCATGTACAATGCTGTTTTGACACCTTCCCTCTGGGCGTTCCTATAACAAACTCTTAGCCACTATCCATCACGCCCTTAACACCTGGCTGTGATATGCTAATTGGGACTTTCCCAGGGTCATAATTCCACCCACAGATTTCTGTGACAAGTCATTCTGAATTGAGAAAGCCAGTCGGATGACTAGCGAAACGTCTTCAAGACCTAAACTGTCCAGTTGATTAAACTGAATACAACAGATATGGCAAAGGAAATTCTTGTACATTTAAACTTATTATACCTTATGATTATTATATACATGGGGAATGAATCCATTCACCCTGGAATGACAAGGGGAATTATAGTCCCTAAACCCCTATTAAAGTATTCAGAGATAACAACTAACCACTAGACCCTCAATCCAGGTTTGTCTGATGTGGTATAGTTCTGGCCTGCCCTGACCCCACCCCCTTGGACATAAGCTTATTGGTTTAGGTTCTTACCCTGTGTACTTTTAAGGGGTGGAGGATATTTGAGGGGAACAATTGCCCTTTATATGTGGATCTGTGGTGAAAGAACCCATCAGAATGATTTTTCCTGTTTGTATCATTTCAGGTTGTGACTATGAAGATAACATGATACTAAACCTAATCTGGAAACAATTTGTGCTGTGAGAAAAACCAGTGAGATTGTGGGATGAGGAACCAGAAGAAATTTCCAAATGGTGACATTTCTCCAACGGATAAGGAAAACTGTAACCAGCGTGTATATCAAATGGTATTAAGAGGAGATGGAACATGGGAAGGAGAATGTTCAGATTGTACCATTAATCCATTTACAGAACAGATACAGGGACAGATCACCTCTACTGATACCATGGGATCCACCTAAATACCAGCTGTTCAGATAATTATTATCAATGTATTAAAAGGAGATGGAATCATGTGGGAAGGAGAATATTCAGATTGTACCTTATCCCTTACAGACAGATACGGGAACAATCCATCTACTGATACCATGGGATCCAACCTAATAACAGCTTGTCAGATAATTATATCAAATGGTATTAAAGAGGAGATGGAATCATGGGAGGAGAATGTTCAGTTGTACCATTAATCCACTTACAGAACAGATACAGGGAACAGATCCCTTACTGATACCATGGATCCAACCTAAATAAAAGCTTGTCAGATAATTATATATCAAATGGTATTAAAGAGGAGATGAATCATGGAAGGGAATGTTCAGATTGTACCATTGTGATCCACTTAAGAACAGATACAGGGAACAGATCCATCTACTGATACCATGGATCCAACCTAATAACACTTGTCAATAATTATATATCAAATGGTATTAAAGAGGAATGGAATCATGGGAAGGAGAATGTTCAGATTTGACCATTAATCCACTTACAGAACAGACAGGGGGACCAGATCATCTACTGATACCATGGATCCCACTAAATAACAGCTTGTCAGATAATTATATATCAAATGGTATTAAAGAGAATGGAATCATGGGAAGGAGAATTTTCAGATTGTACCATTAATCCATATTACACGAACAGATACAGGGAACAGATCCATCTACTTGATACCCATGGGATCCAACCATAAATAACAGCTTGTCAGATAATTATATATCATGGTATTAAAGAGGAGATGGAATCATGGGAAGAGAATGTTCAGAATTGTACCATTAATCCACTTCAGAACAGATACAGGGAACAGATCACACCTGATACATGGATCCAACCTAATACCAGCTTGTCAGATAATTATATATCAAATGGTATTAAAGAGGAGATGGAATCATGGAAGGAGAATGTTCAGATTGTACCATTAATCCACTTACAGAACAGATACAGGGAACAGATCTCTACTGATACCATGGGATCCAACCTAAATAACAGCTTGTCGATAATTATATATCAAATGTGTATTAAAGAGGAGATGGAATCATGGGAAGGAGATGTTCAGATTGTACCATTAATCCCACTTACAGAACGATACAGGGAACAGATCCATCTACTGATACCATGGGGATCCAACAACAGGGATCAGATCCATGTAATGATGTTACTGTAAATAACAAACTGGCAGAAGAAAATGCCACTCTAAGAAATGTTCCATTCAGTTTATTCAGAATGTGGGAAATGTTTGGGATCAAACCTCTTCCCTTACAGTTTCATGAAAAAACGTGCACAAACGGAAAGCCATATTCTTGTTCTGGAATGTGGGAATGTTTTCCCGCCCTAACCGACTTGCTGCACATGAAAAGATCTCATCTAGGAGGAAAACCTTTTTCCCTGTCCGATTGTGGTAAAATGTTTGCACAGCAGCTGGTACCTTAGAATACACAAGAGATGCACCAGGGAGAAAACCATTCTCTTGTTCTGTATGTGGGAAATGTTTACCACGCGTTCAGACCTTATTAGGACAATGGCCATATTCACAAGGAAACAAAACATTTACTTGGTTCTGATTGTGGTAAATGTTCGCACAGAGCTGGTACCTTAGATGTACACAAGAGATGCACACAGGAGAAAAACCATTCACTTGTTCTGTATGGGAAATGTTTTACCCAAGGTTCAGACCTGAATAGACATCGCCCATATTCACAAAGGAAACAAACATTCACTTGTTCTGAATGTGGGAAATGTTTTCAGAAAGCTCTGACTATCAGAACATATGAACGTGCACACAAAATATAAAACCATTTGGTGTTCTGAATGTGGAAAGCGCTTTTCAAGAAAGTATGTCTTAATAGACTGAAGTGATTCACTCTGGAACCAACCAATTTTCCTTGTGCTGAATGTTGGACAAATGCTTTGGCGCCGAGACACGTACTTGCTATTTCCGGAGAACTCCCACGGAGAGAAACCCTTTACTTGCTCTTTATTGTGGAAAAGAGGCTTTTTCGCAGAAATCGCATCCTTTCAAGACATCACTACCCTTCATAAAGAAGAACATTCTCTCCAGTATGGGCTCCAGTCTTTCCACAATCAAAAAAAACCACAGGAAAAAAAACGTACTGTTCCTAAATGTGGAAACAGTTTTGCTCGAGCATGCACCTTTCGGATACATCTGAGAACTCACACGGGAGAAAAACAATTTCTTGCTCTTCATGTTTGAAAGAGGCTTTTTGCAGAAACCAGTCTTTTGCTAGCATCACTGAAATTCGAAAGAAACAAACCAAGTAATGTACCAAGACTCTAGTATTTTTGCCGCAGCCAAACAAAAAAAAAAACGGAAAAAAAGCTACTTGTTGTCTAATATGTGGGGAATGTTTTGTCAGAAAAGCAACCTCACCTTACATCGAGACGTCACAGAAGAAAGAAACCATTTCCTTGTTCCCCAGAATTTGGGAATGTTTTTGTCAGAAAAGCCCACTCAACCTTACAATCGGTAGAACTCCCAGAGGAGAGAAACACATTCCTTGTTCAGAATGTGGGGAATGTTTGTCAAGCAAACCCACCTTACAATCGGAGAGAACCATTTCCCTTGGTTCAGATGTGGGGGAATGTTTTGTCAGAAAGCCTACCTCTCACCTTACATCGGAGAACCACCAGAGAGAGAAACCATTCCTCTGTTCAGAAGTGGGGATGTTTTGTCAGAATAGCCACCTCACCTACATCGAGAACACACCGAAGAGAGAACAACATTTCCTTGTGTCAGGCCAGGGGGACCGGGTCGTGGGTAATGTTTTGTCTGAAAGCCTACCTCCCTACATCGGAGAACTCGACAGAGGATAGAAACCATTTCTGTTCATAATGTGGGGAATGTTTTGAACCAGCTTCAAGCTTAATTACACATCCGAAACCCATCATCACTTTTCTCTTTAGTTGTTCATGCAATGTTTCATGAAAGTTAAAACTTCTCTCCCAAAATGTTTCAAAGACACAAACTCAGAAACCAAGTTACATTGAAATATTTTACAATCTTACTGGGTCTTCCACAAGCAAATTTGTGTGCTCTCTCGTACTTGGTTTACACAAGTGGAGACCATTTTAAATGGGGGCTTAGGAGCTGTCACTGCTAAGTGCATAATTTAAAATATTCTGTAAGGTTTTGAGAATTTCGGAATTTAACTTAAGTACTTTCTAATTCCAAAAGAGACAGTGAGACATATTTTTAAAGAATAAAGCCGTGCTAAAATTTAAACCAGAATAAATGTATAAAACAAAACAAATATCACTTTCTTTTTCAAGCAATTGTTAATCGAAAGATGCCACCTGGTATGGCTATATAATCTTTTTATCTGACGTATCTCTGTGTGATTTATTTTATCCCCTCCGTTCGCTAAGAACCATCATGACTATTTTATGATTATATAACACGTGTACTGAACATTGACTAATGTTCCATATATTGTTTTTAAACACTTAAACTTGAATGCCGCACTTGACCTTTATGTTATTATAGCACTTTTCTTATGAGTTTATTTCCTTGACCACTTGGTGGCCTCTTTAGTATTATATGCCTTGACACTAGGTGGCCATCTTGTATTATTATCCTTGACCACTATGTGTCCATCTTGATTGTTTGAGAACTAGTCTATAATATAGCACCATGCACTAATATTTGATTCACCTAGGACTGGTGTGCCCAGCGTATTGCATCTATATTTGTCTCTGTTGGCTACATTACTTGGAGCCCCCAGCAATTTTGATATTATATTTACACACTTGGTTTAAGGTGTGTGCGGGTTCCTATTCAATTATATTTGTCTAAGGCAGAAAAAGGTACACAACTAGTGACCCCTATAATTTAGGAGATATTTCACTGCAGTGCCAATGCCTCCTACCCATAATTGCGCTGTTATGGTACTTGCTCATTGAACCTGTACTGTACTCCCTAATGCAACTTTACACAGTTGGGTGCAGAGTGAAATGTATATTCTGCAGGACTAGATATAAAATCATAGATAGGTAACCAGTTAGATCTCCAATGTTTGAAAACTATAACTGCTCCATTATCTTGCTATAAGTGAATGCTGGGAGTTTGTAGTTTTTAAAACCACCCGGATACCTGATCCCTGTCACATATCATCAAGAAAATAGTTGCAAAAAGATTTAAGAATAGGACCCTGGGAAGCCTGGTATAGGCCCATGGTGTAGCTGAATTGGGACAGTAGAGGCCCATGGGTAGGTAGAGTTGGGGACAGTAGTGAGGCCCATGGTAGTTCAGGTAAAGTTTTGGGGACAAGTAGAGGCCAGGTAGGTAAAAAGTTGTTGGGAGACCGTAGATGCCCTGGGTAGGTAAAAGTTGTTGGGACCAAGAGGCCCAGGGTAGTAAAAAGTTGTTGGGGACATAGATGCCCCATGGGTAGCTAGAAGTTGGGGACACGTAGAGGCCCATGGTAGGTAGAATTGGGGACATAATAAAGTTGTTAGGGACAGTATAGGCCCAGGGTCAGGTAAAAGTTGTTGGTGAGACAGTAGAGGGCCCATGGTGTTATGTAAAATTGGGGACAGTAGAGGCCCATGGGTAGGTAAAGTTGGGGACAGTATGAGGCCATGGGTAGGTCGAAGTTTGGGGACAGCGTAGAGGCCTCATGGGGTAGGTAGACTTGGGACAGTAACAAGTTTGTTGGGGACAGTAGAGGCCCATGGTAGGTAGAATGTGGGGACACGTAAAAGTTGTTGGGGACAGTGAGTCCCAATGGTAGGTAAAATTGTTGGGACAGTAGAGGCCCCATGGGTAGGTAAAAGTTGGGGACATGAGAGGCCCATGGGTAGGTAAATTTGGGTGACAGTAGAGGCCCATGGTAGTAAAAATTGGGGACAGTAGAGGCCCATGGGTAGTAACAGTTGGGACAGTAGAGCCCATGGTGTAGGTAAAAGTTGGGGACAAGTAGAGGCCTCTGTGTAGTGGTAAAGTTGGGGACAGTATAAGCCCATGGTATGTAAAGTTGGGACAGTAGAGGCCCATTGGTAGGTAGTAGTTTGGGGACCAGTATGAGGCCCATGGGTAGGTAGTAGTTTGGTACAGTAGAGGCCCTGGGTGGAGAAGTTTTGGGACTTAGTAGGCCCATGGGTAGTAGAAGTTTTGGGACAGTAAGAGGCCCATGGGTAGGTAGAAGTTGGGCACAGTAGAGGCTCATGGGTATGGTAGAAGTTTGGGGACGTAGAGGCCCTGGTAGTAGAGAGTTGGGACAGTATAGTGCCCTGGGTAGGTATGTAGGGTATCAGTATAGGCCTATGAGTAGTTAGTAGGGGACATTAGGGCCCATGGGTAGGTAGTTGGGCACCGTGGGGTATACTTTATATAAAGTTCCACTACATATACAGGATCTCCTCCCTGGTGGGCTACATTTTTTTGAAAAATTAACTCCTAGCATTCCACTATCAGCACGTCAAATTACTTATTTTTTTATTATATGTTTTTTCCAACAACAACGACCCACACACGCGAAGGGGTGCTGGGAGTTGTACGTTTTTCACATTGTATGCCTGCAAGTTGAAGGACCCCTTCTATATATTTTAGTGGTATGGGTAGATTTGTTTCTATGAACATTTTGTTATGAAAAAACATTAATATTTTACTTTCTTAGTACGTTTTTTAACTTCCCTGTACAAATTTTAGGAAGAACAGTATTAAAAGTGGGTCGGTTTCGGTTTTTCGGGTCCAAAGCTTGCCGGGTTGGTCGCGGGGTAGAAAGCGTTGCGGGGTGGTCGGGTGCAGGTCTGAAAATGAAACTCCGGCCAGACTTTACGTGCACCGCATATTCCAAATGAGACCTTACCAGTGCCTTGTAAAGAGGGAGAATAATATTTTTCTCTCTGATTCCAGTTCCCCTTTTTCAAAACAAGACAATTATCTTGCTAGGCTCTAGCTGCATGTGCCTATCTGGCATTGTTTTTGCTACAGCATAATTCTTTTATCTACCATAACCCCAAATTTTTTCCATAAGATGCACTTAGCACAGAGTTAATTATGGGTGTAGGTGGCACAGGATTATTAAATCCCAATGCATCACCTTCCATTTAATCAAATTGAATCCCAGTCTGCCATTCCTGCTGCCCATGTGATAAATCTATCTAGTCTGCTTGCAGTCACTTGCACCATCTGGAAGTTTCCAAGCCTGCATAGTTGTTAGTGTTCGGCAACACACGAGACCTTGCTCTCAATGCCCTCCTAAGTCATTTTAAACAGATTAAACAGAAGTTCCCAGAATAACGAACCCTGAGGGCCCCACTTAGAACTTTAGCCCATATAGACTTGTGCTCCATTAACCACCACTCTCTGTGATCCAGTAACCCTTCTCTATCCATGACTAATTTTCTCTTCTTTATTCTTATTGAAAGCTTCCCTGTGCTCCCTGTATATAATCACACCTGGGTATAGCCTGTTGGGTGGCTTGGGCAGGAGGGGACTTATGTGTAGGGTTGCGTTCACATGGGTTCGATCTTGTCTGGCTATTAATATACAATTTTATTAACCGTTTCTGGCTTATGCTACTTTACGAAAGTCATTCCACATTAGACTATTACACGCCAATGCAGCCCAATGAACATAGGGCACGAACAGCAAGTGAACTAGTACAGAAGAAATAGATGGTTGATCAATGAGTGAACTTATGGCAAGATGGAAAGGGAGGGCAAAGGAATGGGGAAGGAGAATGATAATACATGGACGGTCTGGAGAAGGTTTGGCAGAGAGGAAAGTGCTAAATGTGGGTAGTTCTACCCGCTGGGCCCATTACAAAACCTGTAGTGCTGGGTGATAACTGGGCAGGAATGGTCCCAAGGACGATGTACCAATGGATGTCAGATGTCTGACAGTCAGTCTTTTCTGGGGGGGAACAGTGTGTGAAGAATTGTGCTGCTGGTTGGAAAGATCCTATACTGTTATTTACACATCAAATAACGGACACCATTTATAACCACGCGTCTTGGATACTTCCCATGGTCATGGTGTTTTGTGGAACTTGTATATCAGTTTTTCCACGGAAGAGTTTTTTTCTCTATTGGTCCGATCAATACTTTCCATACCTGTGTATTTTGTCATATGACGTAGCAACCTGTATTGTGAATAGATCCTGTCTATCCTTCACAGATTCCTATATAAGTCTGACAGCCATACTTACTGAATCTGATGGGTGGCTGATGGACGTTCCTTTTCAATAGACCAACAGGGGAGGCAGGGGAAAAGAATTTTGTATCTGCACCTAAATTGGTCCACTGACTGCTGTGGGAATTATTTTACGATGCAGTCGATATAACAGATATTGATCTATATTTATATATATTTATATATAAGAAGTAATATAAGAAAACTATGATATTTCTCCCTTATAAATAATTTATAATATAGTTGATGACTAGTTCTTAGGTCTGGGTGATAATCATTTCCTTCCCACCATGAACATTAAATGGGCACACTCTGTCTCTGTGGGTAAGTATGAATCCCTGAATGGGTAAATGTCTGTTTTTAGATAAATTAATTAGCAAACTGCTGAGATTTATAATGATTAAAATAGCATCTATGTATGTCCGGGATCTACCTTCGCCCCCCTGCAGTTGGCATACTGTACTGATTCACTGTAGGTTAAAGGGGTAAAACTTTTCATTGGAATTTGTGTCTTTTAGTCATGTCTCAACTTCACAACTATACACTATGGTATACCCGTCCTGTAATGATACATTGTCCGATCTGGAGAGCTGATAACACTGGGTAATGATCTAGAGGGCTGAAAAGAGGGTAATGATCTAGAGGGCTGAAAAAACACTGGGTAATGATCTAGAGAGCTGATAACACTTTCTAATGATCTGGAGGGCTAATAACACTGGCTAAAGATCTGGAGGGCTGACAATACTTGGTAATGATTTGGAGGGCTAATACTGGGTAATGATCTGGAGGGCGGAAAACACTGGGTAATGATCTGGAGAGCTGATAACACTGGGTAATGATCTAGAGGGCTGAAAACACTGGGTAATGATCTGGAGGGCTGAGTAAACTGGGTAATGATCTGGAGGGCTAATAACACTGGCTAATGATCTGGAGGGCTAATAACAATGGCTAATGATCCAGAGAGCTAAAAATACTGGGTAATGATCTCGAGGGCTAATAACACTGGCTAAGATCTGGAGGGCTGACAATACTTTTTAATGATTTGGAGGGCTAATACTGGGTAATGATCTGGAGGGCTGACAATACTTGGTAATGATTTGGAGGGCTATACTTGGTAATGATCTGGAGGCTGACAATACTTGGTAATGATTTGGAGGTCCTAATATCTGGGTAATGATCTGGAGGGATGACTATACTGGGTAATGATCTGGAGGGCTGACTATACTGGGTAATGATCTGGAGGGCTGACTATACTGGGTAATGATCTGGAGGGCTGACATAACACTGGCTTATGAACTAAAGGGCGATAATATCCCTGAGACGCCCATATACTGCTCTGCGCTCAGATTCCTTCAATGTGCTGCCAGACTGTCAGTAAGGGTAAAACGCCCATTTCATGTCACGAATAAGTAATTAACTGTGGAGCGAATATAGGTAGCCTTTATGATAAATAACAAACCACACCGGCCATGGATACATTAGATGTCTATTATTTCCGTATATCCTAGTCAACCACTCCAAGTATAAACTGTGCTAAAATACAAACATTACTGCAACCTTGATTAGAAATGACATGAAAGAGACGGTTTGTTTTAGTATTTATTTCAAATAAAACAACCTGTTCGATAGAATGAACTACCAGCACAACGTAAGGGCCATATTTTATAAAGCCGCGATACTGCGACTAATAAACGGATCTGCTAATCGTAATTTAAACTATCGGGATAACGATCCCCGAAGAATACCATTGGCAAGTAGTTTTACTAAATTAAGAGTGGAACGGTCGCCGATCGTAACATTTAACGACCTTCAATAGTAATTTACTTTATAAATATGGCCCAAAGCGCCATAAGATTTCCAACATTTTTTTAACTGCGCTTGACCTATGATATCCATTATGGTTTGTCCACCTCCAGGGGCTGTAAACAGATGTTAGCCCACCTGGGAAGTAACACCATGTGGTTTCATGTAACCGACATTTCACAATGTATGGGCTCTAACAGCCCAAACTAGCAGGGTTTGTTTTTTTTTTTTTACGGCTACTCCTGGGCGTCCGTTAGCTACCATGAACAAAAAAATGGCTGAAGATATTTCTATCCAGCCTTAACATGTGGGCGGACACAATTCGGCCGCGAGGCAATTTGGTCTTCTTACTTAGGCAAGGTCCTTCCCATTGATTCCATTGGCCAACTGCCAGCAACCAGTACAATGATTTATTTAATTTCCCTTTGGTCTAGGAATCTTGTTCTCTGTCGCACGCAAAGTCCGTACCGATTCATGAAGCGGGAACACCATCCCGCGACGCAAACGATTTATCAATCCCCTTTGTTTTATATTGTTCTCTTTGCCATTTGAAGGGCCCGTAATCGATTGCCACTCGTGTGACATAGTATCTATTCATACGACATTCTACAACTACCAACCCATTTATGTAGTCCGTCTCTAGAGCCCCTAAGATGTTGTTAAACCACGACATCCCCTTTTTAGATTTGGCATCATTTCCGAATTCCGACTTCATCCTTTGGCATCTCTACAGCTGCCTTTCATCATTGCCGAATTCCCGGCTTGCCATAGAATTATTACTTCCTCTGCCCTGGACACAACCTGCAGTTTCAAATCCGGCGTGTATGATCTGGTTTTTGTTTTCTTCCGTGATCACGCTTCTCAAAAACACAGGAGTACCAGTAAGAAAACCCTGAACCCAACTCCACACCAAGAAAGCAGAGATAACATTGGTAACTTGATCCCCATACAGTAGATGAATGCAGTAAGCCCAAGCTTCACTATAGAGTTTGGTAATTGCCCATACAGTAAGATCAATGCAGTACCCATCTCACTTATATAGTTTTGGTAATTGTCCCATACAGTAAGATCAATACAGTAGCCCAGCTTCACTATAGAAGTTTGGTGAGATGATACAGTAGCCCAGCTTCACATAGAGTTTGTTCAGATGAATACAGTTAGCCCCAGCTTCACTATAGAGTTTGTAAGAATGAATACAGTAGCCCAGCTTCACTATAGAGTTTTTTGTAAGATGATAACAGTACAGCCCAGCTTCACTATAGAGTTTTTGTGTAAATTGTCCATACGAGTAGATAATTCAGTAGCCACTCACTATAGAGTTTGGTAAATTTGTCCCCATAACAGTAAGATGATACAGTAGCCCATCTTCACTCATAGAGTTTGGTTAATTGTCCCCATACAGTAAGATGACTTCAGTAGCCAGCTTCACTATATAGAGTTTTGGTAAATTGTCCCCATACAGTAAGATGCTACAGTGCCCCGCTCACTATAAGATTTGTAATTGCCCCATACAGTACTATGAAAAACAGTAGCCCAGCTTCACTATAGAGTTTGGTAAATGCCCCATAACAGTAATATTGAATACAGTATCCCATCTTCACACTATAGAGTTTGGTAAATTGTCCCCATACAGTAAGAACTCATACTGGAGGGGGGGGGTCGGCGGGGGGGCTTCACTATAGAGTTTGGTAAATGCCCCCCATAGCAGTAGATGAATGCCGTAGCCCAGCTTCACTATAACATTTTGGTAAATTGTCGCCCATACAGTAAGATGAATAATACCCAGCTTCACTATAGAGTTTTGTAATAAATGGGGGTGCTGTTGCCCCATGGGGACTCAGATCAACATGATCCGTAGCCCATCTTCCTAGAGAGTTTGGTAAATTGTCCCCCTACAGTAAGATCAATACAGTAGCCCAGCTTCACTAAGAGTTTGTAAGATGATACAGTAGCCCCTCTCACTATAGAAGTTTGTAAAGATGAATACGTAGCCACTCACTATAGAGTTTTGGTAAATTGTCCCCATAACAGTAAGATGAATTCAGTAGCCCAGCTTCACTAGAGCGTTTGGTAAATTGCCCCATACAGTAAGATGAATCAGTACCCAGCTTTCACTATAGTTTTGTAATTTGTCCCCATACAGTAAATGAAATACGTATCCCCAGCTTCACTATAGAGTTTGGTAAATTGTCCCCATCGTAAAGAGGAATACAGTAGACCCGCTTCACTATAGATTTTTGTAAATTGTCCCCATACAGTAAGATGAAATGCAGTAGCCCAGCTTCACTATAGAGTTTGTTAAATTGTCCCATACGTAGAGTAATTCAGTATCCCAGCTTTACTATAGATTTTGGTACATTGCCCCATAAGTAAGACATGCAGTAGCCCAGCTTCACTATAGATTTGGGTAATTGCCCCATGCAGTAAAGAAGAATACCTTTAGCCCCGCTTCACTCTACATGGTAAATTGCCCATACAGTAAGATCATTCAGTAGCCCATCCCCGCTTCACTATAGAGTTTGGTAAATTGCCCCCTACAGTACGATGAATACAAGTAAGCCAGCTTCACTATAGAGTTTTGGTAAATTGTCCCCATACAGTAAGATCAATACATTACCCAGCTTACTATAGAGTTGTAAGATGAATACAGTAAGCCCAGCTTCACTATAGAGTTGGTAAGCCTGAATACAGTAGCCCAGCTTCCTATAGAGTTTGGTAATTGTCCCATACAGTAAGATTGATTCAGTAGCCCAGCTTCATATAGAGTTTGTAAGATTAATACAGTGCCCAGCTTCACTATGAGTTCGGTAAATTTGTCCCCCATAACAGTAAGATGAATTCAGTAGCCCATCTTTCCCTATATAGTTTGGTAAATTGCCCCATACAGTAAGAGAATACCGTAGCTCAAGCTTCACTATATAGTTTTGTAATTCCCCATACGTAAAATGAATAAAGTACTCATCTTCACTATAGAGTTGTAAGCTGAGACAGTAGCCCACTCAACTATAGGTTTTTGTAAGATGACTTCCAGTATCCCACTTCCAACTATAGATTTGGTAATTGTCCCATACAGTAAGATGAATTCAGTAGCCCCAGCTTCACACTATCGGTTTGGGTAATTGTCCCCATACAGTAAATGAATTCAGTAGCCCAGCTTCACTATAGACATTTGGTAAATGTCCCCAGTACAGTAAGCTGAATTCAGTAGCCCAGCTTCACTATAGAGGTTTTGGTAAATTGTCCCAAACAGTAAGATGAATACAGTCAGCTCCAGCTTCACTATGAGTTTGGGTAATTGTCCCATACAGTAAGATGAATGCCGTAGCCCAGCTTCCCTATAGAGGTTGTGGTAAATTGTCCCATCCAGTACGATGAAATGCGTAGCCCAGCCTTTCACTACAGAAGTTTGGTAAATTGTCCCATACATTAAGATTAATGCAGTATCCCACTTCACTATAGAGTTTGTAATTGTCCCCGCAATACAGTAAGATTAAATGCATAGTAAAGCCCAGGACCTTCACTAATAGGTTTGGGTAAACTTGTCCCCATACAGAAAGATCAATACAGTAGGCGAACCAGCTTCACTATAGAGTTTGGTAATTGGTCCCCCATACAGTTAAGATGAATACAGTGCCCAGCTTACTATAGAGTTGGTAAGATGAATACCGTACCCAGCTTCACTATAGATTTGTGGTAAAATTGTCCCCATACAGTACGGTGATGAAATACAGTGCCCCAGCGTCACTATATAGTTTGGTAAATTGTCCCATACAGTAAGATGAATACGTACCCCATCTCACGATAGAGTTTGGTAAATTGTCCCCATAACAGTAGATGAATGCATTAGCCAGCTTCACTATACAGTTTGGTAAATTGCCCCAACTAAAGATCAATGCATAGCCCATCTTCACTATAGAGTTTTGGTAAATTGCCCCATACAGTAAGATTGAATACAGTAGCCCAGCTTCACTAAGAGTTTGTAAGATTAATACAAGTAGCCCAGCTTCACTATCAGAGTTTTTGTAAGATGAATAACAAAGCCGAATCGTCACATAGAGTTTTGTAGATGATACAGTAAGCCCAGCTTCACATAGAGTTTTGGTAAATTGTCCCCCATACAGTAATATGAATGCGTACAGCCCAGCTTTCACTATAGAGTTAGTAAATTGCCCCATACAGTAAGATCAATACAGTACCCAGCTTCACTATAGAGTTTGTAATATGAATAAGTGCCCATCTTCACTATAGAGTTTTGTAGAGTGAATACAGTTAGCCCAGCTTTCACTATAAGAGTTTGGTAAATTGGTCCGCCATACAGTAAGATCAATACGTTCCCAGCTTCACTATAAGTTTGTAGTGAATACAGTAGCCCAGCTCACGATAGAGTTTAAGGTTAAATTGTCCCCATACAGTAAAGATGAATGCAGTAGCCCATCTTACTATAGAGTTTGGTAAATTGGTCCCCATACAGTAATGAATGCAATGCCAGTAGCCCAGCTTTCACTATAGCGTTTTTTTATTGGTAAAGTTGGTCCCCATAGCAGTACGATGAATACAGTAGACCCAAGCTTTCACTATCTATTTTTTGGGTAAATTGTTCCCATACAGTAGATGATACATTAGCCCGGTCCCAATATAATAGCCGAATCCAATTAAACCCCCCCCCCCCCCCTATTCCTTGTCCCACTCAGATGTCTGGAAACTACAACTCCCAGCATGTTTTGGGCAGTTTTAGGTTCTACTCTGGAGTGCAAGGTCCAACATTGATGGCCCTCTCTACGGAATATCAAGTGAATGGGCCCCATAATAAAATATAATTCCAGTAATACGGTTTGTAATAGTCTTCCACAACACAATAAAACTGGCTTTCGCCACAATGGCTTCTGCACCTTACCCCTCCCCTACAACAGACGTAATTGGCCACACAAGATCTCCAGCAAACTCTAAACCCCCATAAACCCCAAATAAGAGGCACGCTGTTGGTTGACTTCTTACACGAGATCCGCCAGTCATGGTACCGAGAGGGCTGACGGGAAGTCGGAGGACGTGCTCCTTACGTTGCTCTGCCCATTATAGTCTGGTAGGGGCTGAGATTATGTGGGTAACTGTCCAGGCGTGAGCCGATTCCCCCGACTTCCCCCTTCCCTTTGCATTCGCCTTTAAAGATGACTTGGTCTTTCTACCGCTCGGGTCCGCCCCTTCCTCTAACCGGGGACCAAAGTATAAACGATGTTAGAATTTCGGCTCGTTTTAAAATATCTTCGATTATATATGTAAATTAAAACCATCCACACATGGGGCACCGAATCTCTCCAACGGTACAGCCGCCATTCTCTTTCCAAGCCCAAGGTAAGGAGGAGGGGAGTTTTAGGATCCAATTTTTACAGCCCTACCCAACTATCATCAAGTGTACCACTTTATTCCGGAACCTACAGATCCGAGACATCGCCACCCAGTAATGCCCCAGAAAAACCTCCGGTTACGTTTGGCTTGGGAGGAGGGGTATGAGTAGGATAACACTTACGTCCCGGGGCGAGGACCATAAACCTACATTCCTACAGCTGCCGACGGGCTCGTAACAACAGCACATTCGCAACATAGAAATGAAATGGCGCCGTTACATTAAGGCACTGCGATGTAGCACTATCGGTGCGTCGACATTGAAATAAGGGCGTGTGTTGCGCATTAACGCGCAGAACAACGCACGCCATCGCATGTCCCCCCCGCGCACTTAGTGTGAATCGAGCCTAACCTAAAAGGGGATTGCTGGCTAAGGTCCTCCCATTCTGAGGCAGTTACCTTCCGATACAGATCTGTCCGGGTACACAATGCGGTGTCATGGTGGGATTTGATGTTGGTATGGCCACCTTAAAGTACTTGACATTGGGTTTGTAAATTGATCTGCATCCATCAGGTTTGTCACTCGTAAACAGTACAGCTAGGTCACACAACACCCGACGGTAGCAGGGCTTTATCGCTAGTATGCAAGGTAGCAGTTTTCCTCCCGAACGACGAGCGGCCACCAATCGTTCCCATCAGCGAGCGTTCTCTCTCCCTTTGAGATGTGCAGGGGGGATGCGCTCAGGACTGTTTACGCATATCCGCTGTCTCTTTTAAAATCTGTAGCCTGTGTACCCATATTTAGAGCTTAAAGGGCATGTTCCCCTTAAAAACAAAAACTGGTCGAGTCGTCAGTGTTACCTGCCCCAACGGATAGATTCCGCACTTTATTACCTGCATTGGCTAACCAGGTATTTTAATTAGGATAATTATTGTTTCCCTTCTGTAAACTGAGTAAAACTGCCCCTCCCCCTCCATCCAGTCCAATTAGGTGTGACTGACTTCTGTTTTACCCTGCTGCCTGCCCCTCCTCTCAAGCTAATCTTATAAAAGCTTGTTGAGCTGGTGGAGGGTCAGACAGAATAGAACTTATCCTTAAATATCACAATATCCTACAAATGCATGGGTCGCGGCCTAATAACGCAAGTAAAAACAAAAAGGTATTCTGGACCAGTCACTCCATATACAAAAACAAATCTTATGTAAGCAAAAATTAAAACTTATTACCTTTATTATAACTGTTAAAAATCCAAAGCGGAACACCGCTATATGGTGTTTGAGCGAACCCATGGAACGCAGTGACAAGAAGCGTCCAATACGTTTCCAGGCCGGGATAGCCCTAGAAATAGACCTAACTTTAAAACACGCCTACCGTATATCTCGTTATAAACCAACCCAAGTATAAGTTGAGGTACCTATTTTCACCAGAACAAACTCAATAAGTGATGACTCAGTATAAACTCGAGTATAACAGGAGGGTAGAAATGATCACCACTATTGCCTTCTTGATTCTGTATTGAGCTTAGTTGCCCCTTTAAATGGACATCATGAAATTCCTATAGACAGTAAATAGTCATACTGGATATGGCAAAGCCATTTAATACATACTGGATTGGCTATTACTGTATGTGACTACTGAATGGGATTCCTGCTTGTCCATTTAAAGGCAACTAAAGCCTCAGAACAAGCGATCAGTAGGCAAGCAAATAGATACCATCCTCCTTCTGATTCCTGTAATTGTTTGGACGCTTTAGTTGCCCTTAATGGACAGTACAATACGTAATAAACATACTGGATTTGGGCTATTACATTATGGGATTCTTCTGGTCCAGTTAAAAGGCAACTAAAGCCCTGCATTTCTGGCACTATCCATGTTTGGAAACTACAACTCCCCAGCATGCTTTAGTAGGCCTTTTCCAAACACCCTCCCCCAGTTCTTGGACAAGAGGACTACCGTTAAGTTGGTATTCCGTCCATCTTACCCTACTTGTAATTCGGCAATTCCAGGTCTTGTCACGCACTCTGCAATCCGTTCGCTGCTCTTTTGCTCCTGTATGAACTGGGTGTCAGACGTCACTACTTTGCACCGGGCCGCGACCATTGGCCGGCGTCCAGCTGCTCCAGAGTTTTTCCAGGGGCACAAAGGAAACAAATGGGTGACTTACAAAAAACCAATAATCTATGCATGAAAAATATATGGTGTACGAATCGCTATTACACACCTTACGGTTAAGAGGCGAGTGTTTTTAACAAAAGAATTGTAAGTTTTAGAGAATTAAATGACACAAATAGTTAAAGAGCTTGCCATGCACTGTCTGTCCAGATCCATCGATCCTGCCTATCTCTGTTCTGTCCAGTCCATCGATCTCTGGCCTATCTCTGTCTGTCCAGTCTCGATCTCTGCTGTCTCTGTCTGTTCCAGTCAATCTATCTCTGCTGTCTCTGTCTGTCCAGGGGCAACATTCCATCTATCTCTGCCTGTCTCTGTCGTCCATCCATCTATCTCTGCCCTGTCTCCTGTCCTGTCCAGTCATCTATCTCTGCCTGTCTCTTGTCTGTCCAGTCCATCGATCTCTGCCTTTCTACTGTCTTTCCAGTCCATCGATCTCTGCCTGTCTCTGTCTGTCCAGTCCCATCGATCTTCTGCTGTCTCTGTCTTTCAGTCCATCGCTCTCTGCCTGGTCTACCTGTCTGTCCAGTCCATCGATCTCTGCTGTTCCTCTGTCTGTCCAGTCCATCGATCTCTGCCTGTTCCTCTGTCTGTCCAGTCCCATCGATCTCCTGCCTCTCTGTCCCATCTCATCGTATCTGCCTGTCCTGTCCCGTCTTATCTATTCTGCCTTCTGTCCATCTATCGATATCTCCTGTCTGTCCAGTCTATCTATACTAGCCTATCTCTGTCTTCAGTCCTATCTATTTATAGATTGTATCTTCTTCTTTCTCTGGCTATAGCTACTATCTTATGGCAAGATATATTTGATACTGTAGATAGATGATAGTACATCTATCCTCAGTAATCCATACATCTCTGTAAATCTATTGTCTATCTGATTCTATCTATCTCTTTAATCTGAACAGATAGATGATAACCAAAAAGCTCTCGCTTCAGGAAATTAAAATAGTGCATAACCTTGCGGTTGACTTAGCCATCCAGTTTTTCCAAACCATTTGTTGTCTTTAACAATGGTTTTGTGAATGGAGGTCTTTTAAAACAGGTTGGGGTGAAGTGGAGGTCCTGTCTTAACCATGGTTTGGTGAAGTGGAGGCTGTCCTTAACAATGTTTTGTAAGTGGAGGTCTGTCTAACAATGGTTTGTGAAGTGGAGGTCAGTCTTAATTCACAATGGTTTGTGAAGTGGAGGTCTTATTTTCACAATGTTTGTGAAGTGGAGGTCTGATTTAACATGGTTTGTGAAGTGGAGGTCTGAATTAACAATGGTTTGTGAGTGGAGGTCTGATTTACCATGGTTTGTGAGTGGAGGTCTGTCCTTAAAACAATGGGGTTGTTGTGAAGTGGAGGTCTGATTTAACAATGGTTTGTGAAGTGGAGGTCTGAGTTAACCATGGTTTTGGAAGTGGAGGTCTGAATTTAACAATGGTTTTGTGAATGGAGGTCCTGATTTTAACAATGGTTTGGAATGGGGGTCTGATTTAACAATGGATTTTTGTGAAGGGGAGGTCTGATTTAACACCCAATGGTTTGTTGAAGTGGGGTCTGATTTAACAATGGTTTGGTGAAGTGGAGGTCTTATTTAACAATGGTTTGGGTGAGTGGAGGTCTTTCTTAACAAGGGTTTGTGAGTGGAGGTCTGTCGTCACACTTTTTGTGAAGTGGAGGTCGATTTAACAAGGTTTTGAGAACTGGAGGGCTGACAGACACTGCCTATGAACTGGGGCTGGGTTTTTAAAAACACTGGCCATTGGAAGGAGATACATCTAATTGCTGCCCAGACCGTCAACAAATAATAAAGTGAATTCTAACACACAGTCTGTCAGCACTTTGAAAGGAATTTGTCACCACTCACCAATCTTATGTCATATTCCCTATCCTTCTTTTTAACTGATTAACTACCATCGCAGTCTGTTTTAATCCCAGACCCCATCTATTTTTGAATAAATCATTTGTTCTTTATTTAATCATAACATCCCTATGCCCCAATGTTTTTAATCATAAATTAATCACCACATTTCCATCATATTACATTTTTTCTGTTTTCATTAATAAATCCATCATTTTATCAAAAAAATTAAACCTTCCATTTTAATACATTCACCCCCTTCAGACTCATTGGGAAGTGATCTGATTCGGACTAAATGCTTGCGGACTATCTTCTAAGCTTGCCAGGAACCTAGAGATGCTCTGCCCACCAACGCAACTATGTGATGGAAGGAACATCTTCTTTCTGCTGCGGTGAGTAAGCCAAAGTGCGGGTAGCTGCACATTGACAATGTGTCATCTTGACCCGGTACGAACATTTTTAGCTGGTACAGTACCGGCCAACTGCGGTCCACTTGGAGGGTATGGGAAAAGTGTAACGGTTTTGGAAGGGGGTCACTGCATGTTGGTTTTTCACTGTTCACGTTTATTGTCCGGCCACTGGCAGTGACTTAAGCCGGGCGCATCAGTACTGCATCGAGCAAGCGGCGAGCGGTAATTTGCAGAGTGGGTGACTGACCCGATTATAACGGTTTGGGTTGTCAGGCTGATTTAGAGCCCTGAAAACCCGTTTACAACTAGATATATACGGTAATTAAGAAACATGAGAGCATATCACCGACAAGTTTAAAGGTGGAAAAAATACCTTTTAAATGTCTTTCTGTCTCCTCCCGCAGCTCTCCGAACTTAAAGAGTGGCTGTAGTCATACCATCCTACTCCTACACTACCGCAATGGTATTTATAGACAATCTTAACATTGCGATGGCAATTTCGTGACCATTAAAGGTCAATTTAGCAATACCAATGCCTTTTTTAAATATGACCTGGAGTGATTTATGGTCAGTATAGAAAGCCAGATTCAGGGCAGTTTTTATGAAGACCAACGGGAACCATATTCTACGATAACCTCCTATGCAGATACTGGGGCTGAGAATCACATTAGCATACAAACTAAGGCGCCCTGCAGATTTGAATTGCTGTGGTTTTTTGGTTGTGGCGTAATTCTAAATTGCCCAGGACAAAACAGAAATGGTGACAAGCGACAACCTGCCTTGTACCACCTGGTTCAATTAAATGCACCAAACCAGAACCTTTCACTAAAAACCTACGCTACTGGGTGGGCAAATAATAAAGCCAAAACAGGTCAGACAAAGCCAAAGAAAAGGCCATTCGACCTAGTCCGCTTGTTGCCCATACCTGAACGGCAGTGGCATATTTACCAACAGCGAATGTTCGTGGTCGTGGATACCTGGTGATGGTAACTACCACCGCCTGGTTTTCTATGGGCGATCGTAAATTTTAACTACTCGTTATCATAAGATTTACAATGAAACGATATTCAAAGGTGCAGTAACTGCTAAACAAGCAAAATATGGCCCCAATACCATGGCAAACCTGGGGCCAAACTATAACAAAGCGAGGAGCACACTAAAGGGACAGGTCAACATGGAGTTTACCAGGATTGCGCTGCCTCTGCATTAGGTTTGCATTTTGAATTGCCTTGGCCCTTGGAGTAGAGGGTTGGAGTATTGCACCTAAACCTTGTCTGGCAAAACCAGTGTGCTACAGTGGTTCTGAACTACATACCTGGGTCATGCAGTTTAATGCATGCCATCACAATGACCGCTCTCCATAGAATAAAACCAGTACAGATGCCCAAGCGCTGGTTTTTGTTAAGCGAGTTAAAACCCACATCTAATGACTGCGTTAGACTGATTATCAGTAAGAAGCCCAACATTATTGGCTCCCCATATAATCCAAAGGGGATGAAATCTCAATTCACGTGATCATCTTTGTAAACCCATTGCAAGCTCGTCAGAGCAAATAAAATCAATTGGGGGTTTTAAAATTGATAAAGACAATATGTAGAATAAACCAGTGCTGGTAATAGAAAATAATTTATTATTCTGGTTTAAGTATAGTAACCACCATATTTGCTAAATTATACAGCTTCTGGCATTTTCCCAATTTCTTATGCCCTCCCTAAAATGTTGAAATTGGTTTTCCTTACTGCTCAGTTTTTGAATAAGAGTTACGGACAGGTCACCAGTAAGTATTTGACAGCTCTGGTGGAAAATGGAGGGTCTAGAGAATTTAACTGAATATGCAGGAATCCCACCCCTACCGGCAGTCGGCATGATCCCTCCAGGGGGTCTCCTCACCGTAAGCACACTGGATGCTCCGCCCCTGAAAGGGCCGCCGTTCCACCCCCTGGAATGGCATCCCTATGCCTCCGTCCCTCCCCCCCCGTCCGTGAAGCTATATTTGGCAGGGCAGGAATCCAGAATGTGCAACGTGTGTTTGTGACTATCACACACCCCTTTAAACGCCAGAACCTTACATATTATTGCTCTAACCAACCAACACCAGAATATTTAAGTGGGCCCCTTTACTGCCTGGAGTGTCGCCAGTGTCCACCGGTCCACCCCCAGTCCTGGACGCCCCCGTGGTTATCATTGAACAGATTGGAATGCATCCTTTATTTTGGTAAAATAATCATTTTACCATGGGTGAATTTTCCTGGTTTATATGAAATCTTCCCCCCCATTGTGCAGCAAATGGAATGTCCCTCCTTCACCCTCAATTTTACCATTGTGATGGACAGATCCTAGGGCAGTTTTAGAGGCGTGCCGGGTAGCTTTACAGTGATACTACTGGCCCCACTTAAATACATTATACGATCATACACTACACCATCGTCGTAAATGGTCCGATATTGATAACTACCACCGCGACCTCCTATGGAATACCACGGCGGTAAATTCCTAACCGAAAGTATTATAATAATACTTCGTACATTAACGATCCGTCATATGAAATGTAAGTCCCGCGGCTGTACATTGACGAACAGCCCGCGTTCTAGCAAACTTTAACTTTATTCCCCCTGCCACAGCCTTCACTGCGGATTGATTCAATTACGGCCAGCGCACGCCAGAAGGAATTTGGCACATAACTGGGACTGTAGGTGTCTCTGCACTGTCTGGAGACCGAGTAAGATGGATGGGACTTGCCTTACGTTTTTATGCCAAACACCCTAATAGCTGTGCCACCCTAGGCTACAGCCCTAGTTTGGAATCTGTCTACAGAATGTACGCTTCAGATGACAATCTCACGTTGTACATAATAGATTTGCCAAAACAACAGAATATGCTTTCCTTTACTTGTGTATCTGTTGGTGCCTAGTGATATTAGAGCTTCTGCTATAACATTTCCCACATTTCGGAACAACAGAATGGTTTTTATCCCCGTGTGTATCTGTCGATGGGTAAAAGATTTGAGTTTTCTGCTAAATTTCCACATTCAGAGCGGGTGGGTGGGGAAATGGGTTTCTTCCTCTCCTGTGTGAATTCGATTATGCCTGAATAAGTGATGGACCTGTCCTGAAAAAGCATTCCCCCTAAAGGACAGAAAAAGGTTTTTCTCTTGTGTGGGTTCTCTGATGTTTGAATAACGTGCCAGCTTTGTTCAAACTCTTCCACATTCAGAACAATTAAAATGGTTTCCTCCTGTGTGAGTTCTTGATGCACATTAAGTTAAGAGGTTTTTTTTTAAACCTTTACCCACATTCTGAACAAAACCAATGCTTTTCCTTGTGTTTAAAGTCTCAGAGATGTCCTTGAAGATTGTTTCTTTTGCACATTTACCTCTGTACATCGTTATTTGTGGTTCTATTAGTACATGTATCTGTTTCCCCTGTATCTGTTTCTTTAAAGTGGATTATGGGTAACAATCTGAACATTCTCCTTCCCATATTTCAATTCAACTCCTCTTTAAATACCATTTGATATATAATTACCTGGATAAGCTGTTAATTCTGTTGATCCCATGGTATCATAAGATGGGCATCTGTTCCCTGTTATCTGTTTCTGTAAGTGGATTACTGGTACAATCTGAACATTCATCCTTCCCATGAATTCTCTCTCCTCTTTAATACCATTTGATATATAATTATCTACAGCTGTTATTTGTTGGATCCCATGGTATCAGTAAGATGGAATCTGTTTCCCTGTAATCTGTTTCTGTAAGTGGATTAATGGTACAAATCTTAACATTCTCATTCTCCTTCCCCATGATTCCATCTCCTCTTTATACCATTTATCTATATGTATCTGACAAGCTGTTATTTAGGTTGGATCCCATGGTATCAGTAGATGATCGTTCCCTGTAATCTGTTTCTGTAAGTGGATGAATGGTACAATCTGAACATCTCCTTCCCATGATTCCATCTTCCTCTTTAATTACCATTTGAATATATAATTATCTGACAAGCTGTTATTTAGGTTGGATCATGGATCAGTAGATGATCTGTTCCTGTATCTGTTCTGTAAGTGGATACTGTACAATCTGAACATTCTTCCTTCCATGAATTCCATCCTCCTCGTTAATATCATTTGATATACCGCTTGGTTACAGTTTTCGTATCAGTTGGAGAAATTCACCATTTGGGAAATTTTCTTCTGGTTCCTCAGCCCCAATCTTACTTGTTTTTATTCTCACAAGCAACAAATTTGTTTCCAGATTCGGTTTAAGTATCACTGTTATCTCATAGTCACAATCTTAAATGATAACAAACAATGGAAAATCATTCTACCTTTTAGATCGGCAAGTAAATAATTAATCCAAGTGTAGATAATCTGTATATTGGATAATCCCCTGTCTATATAGTTCCATGTACAATCCATATATGCTGATGTATAAATCCGGTGGGTGTCAGATGTGGTTTGAAGAGGGGAAAGACCATGCAGTTCCCAGTCCCCCAGCTTGTAAAATATCCCTGATCCTTGGTTATAAAAGGTAATGCAGTTATTTCACTGAATTATACAATGGATGTTTATAAATCAGGGACACTTCTCTTCTAATGGGCAGTGAGTACTTTGTCTCAGGCGACATCTCTGTGATTAAGGGAAAGGCAGTAGAAGCGAAAAACTGTCCATTTAAAAAAGGCGTTGTACTTGGTGATCACTCAAGTGCCCCCTCAACTCCCATGTCTTTGACCGAAACAATTGGGGATAACTGGAAATATACCTCTCTAGTGCATGGGAAGCCTGTTCCCCTGCAGAGGTAATGGAGTTGCCCGATGACAATCAGAGGACTTACTCTGACCACCCGGGTAACTACCCGGTATTCCCCTAGTTCCCCCCAATAGCCTGGTGTCTAGTACTATAGCAAACCGGTGAATATTGTGCCATGGAGAAAAACAAATCACTTCTGAAAAGGTCTTTCCAGAAAGTGAATTTATTCCCATCAGATTTCAGCTTGGAAAAAGGGGCATGAGCCCGTATTCCATATTATTCATCAGATGGCAGCATCCCTAAATGGGTTTAATCCCCACAGTCCTATTGGACAGGAGTTAAAAAGCCTAAGGTATAAAGGGTTATCCTCCCCCAACTATACCTGGTCTTCTTATCCAACGCTAAACATGCCAATCTTAGATGCATCACAGAAATAGGTAAGTGGCTTTTGCGACTGCTGCCATGATATTGACTGGGAAACAGATCTCAGTGAAGTATTATTTGATTCCTGGTTTCCCTGGATCACCATGGCACATTGCCCAAAATGGGCAATATACCAAGCGAAATCATGGGCGGGCAAGATTATATTCAACACACAATATTTATTGTTATGTGTTTGGACTTTTTTTTGTTCCAAATTTTGCCTCTTCCTGAGCCACCACGTCCATCGTGTAAGTGACTTACAAAGGTTTCCTACTGGAAGGACCACTTTGCCCGTTCTTACAGATGAGGTCTTTTCGATGCCTTGCTTACAAATCGCCCACGAACAGCAATGGCCTCTGGTAGAATTTGCCTTTAACCATCAGGGATCTTTAAATGATGCCTCTTATGTAATATGCCTTTCCCCCGATGCATGGCACAAATCCAGCTGCTAATCGTTTCTTACTTGCTTGACCTTTTCTATAGCCACCAGGAACAGACGAAAAGATGATCATACTTTCTGGATTTTTTCCTGGTTTCTGCTCCATATAAATTATTTAGAGCCCTTACTACGGTCCCAAGATTGACACTTTTTCCTCTAACTCAGACCTAGGCTTATTGATAAAAATGAGGGTAAGATCACTTTTCCCGATCTAATGAATTCCGATAAACTTTAGGTAAAATTGAAAACGCTGGTCTCAGCCTAACCTAATCAAAGACCTGAATAGGAGTTCCTTAGCGACTGCCTCCAATTCGCCTACGCGGCAGCGCTGAGGTAATTGCTACAAGGAAATTTCTTTAATTGTATAAGGCATACGGATATCTTCTCCAATGGCTCAAACGCTGTCTGTCACACTTGAGTACAGCTGAAGGTTCCATGGTGGAGGCTTCGAAAAACGATCTTGGAGGCCATTGTGGAAGGCTTCGAAAAAGATCTTGTGTTCTTTCATTGCTTGCTAGGCAAAGAATCTTTTGAACTATTGGCTCTAATGCCCAACTTTGTCCCATGATTTTGCCAATAGGGCCTGACACTTACTTTTTTAAAAGTATTAATACTTAATTCCTTTTTAAACCTGTGAACAAGAAGTTACGACACCGCTCTAGTTGATTGGGAGCGGCAAGGCCCTGTTGGCGCGAGAATCAGCGAAAAGTTTCCTATATTTTTATAATAATATTTTTTTGGGATGGTGATAACTTTCTTGATTTTAGTGAAAGTTGACAATTTTCTTCGGAACCCTAATGCTTCTTAAATGATCCTCTCACTTCCAGCCGTCAAATCTGACATTGGAGCAAATCCTGATATATATTGGGGCCCTTGGACAAAAGAGGAGTCGGTATCCCAACTGTACTGGAGGTTCCGCTGTCAGGGACGAGCAGAAGTGGGTACCAAGTTCTTCTCGGCCAATTTTGGTAATATTGCCATCACATTTTCGGTCGCCTCTCTGGCCTTCTGATCTTCTGTCGGACTCCTCCATCTCATGGTATTGGGGCGGGAGCAATACGTATAGAAGTCCAAACTCCAATCCTTTTGGAGACGTCACTGCCATGGCATGACTTCTGGGCACGAAAGCGGCTGTAAGAACGGTTGCCATTTTTTGTTTTGAATGGGTGCCATAAGATCTATCGTTGGGGGCTGCCCCCATATTTTTTTGTTAGCTCTTTGAATATTTGAGGATGCAAGTCCATTCCCCTGGATGTATTCTGACTGGCTCAAAATAATCTGCCTGAACATTTTTCTGTTCCCCGCCAAGTGTAGGCCGACAGGTATAAAAGATTTTTTTTCCCACCCATACAAAGATCTTTTCCACCTTTGAGGAGGCTTTTTGCGACGGTGGTCATATTGTCGCTTCGACCAGCACATGTTGGGAGTGCACCTTGGAATTTTTCCAGAGCATCGTATTACTGCTCTTAACTTGAAGATTCTCCACCTCCTCTTTCACCTTCCTGAGTGAAAGGCAGTCCTGAAAGAGGGGCTCCCCATCTGGTTGCGTGACACAATCGGTTGTATCGGAGGTCAGCTTGGTTGTTTCCAATGGGAACCCCTGTCCAAATTCTTTGCTTGCATACACCATTCCAGACCTTTCTGTATTGGTGCCGGGATTGAATGAGTATCGCTGTTTCATATTCTGGTGAGGTATTCTGAACTCTGGACAAAAGAAAGCGCAGCTGTAACTGCATGTGCCATGCTCGACCCCTTGTGAGAAAAAAACTTTTGCCGCCATTAGGCCCAATACCCTATTACGAGGATTTTTGGCTCAATGTTGAGGCCTGTATTTCTTGAGTTGCCCTTCTATCAAGCAATTTTCCTCGTTTAGACGAGTAGAAACAATGCCCCCCAATGATTTCTTTCTGGCTTGGTTCGATATTGCTCTTTTCTGATTGTAGATGACTACCCATGGTCTTGAAGAATTGTGCTCCCAACTCCGCTGTTCCCTATGGACTTTGACTTGGGCTACATATAGTAATATCGCTCCAAATATGGTATCTGATGCCCCTTTCTGATCGCTCAGATCTTGGTAGAATATTCTCGGGGGACTGGATAGCCCGAATGGCAGACTTGAAAACTGGAAGTGGTTTTTCTCTTTCCATGAAGCCGTAGAGTATTTTCTGTAGTTGGATGAATTGGGACATGCAGGTAGGCATCCTTTCGGTCAAGATGACAACCATTGAGTCCCTTTTCACTGCTTGAATGATGGAGGCTAGAGACTCCATTTGGGAATTTTTTGATTGTTACGTTAATAATTCAGATTTTTTTTGTCTGAGATCCAGCACTGGTATCATGGATCTTGATGCTTTTTTTTTTTACTAGAAACAAGGTTTGAGTAAGAAGCCCTTCGATGTTCGGCTATGGCACAGTTCAATGGCTTCCTTCTGTAAAGTTGAGATACTAATAGTCTCTCATTAGTCCTGCCTGGGTCGCTGGGGGCTTGAATGGGAGTAAACAATGGTCTTTACGGTAGTTTTCAAAACTGTATTTTGTAGCCTTGACTTGAATTCTACTCGGCACCCCAGGAATCACGAAATCTCAGGGGGGTGGGGGGTGCCGGAGGATCCGATTGGAGAAAGTTTTCAATCTCTCTCCGTGCTTCTCCATCAGCGGACCGGTCCAACGTACCCCTCCCCATTGACCCGGGAGGCGTTGCCGCTCCCAAAACGTACCCTATTTTATTGGGGGGGACCTGAAGACCGTCTCTCCCATTTCCAGGCGCTTATCTTTACTGCTCTTCCCAGGTCTCTAAAATTTGGAGTCTTAAAGGATCTCTCCCTGTTAAATGACGACCAAATCTTGGTTCTTGGTTTTCTGCGATCTTGCGGTAAATAGGCGCTCTCCCCTGAAGACTTGCAATAATAGAAATCCAGGCTTCTTGAGATAACATATCTCCGTCATATGGAAGCAAACATTTTTGTCTTTGGAGTTGTGTCCTGGCAAACCATGACGTAGCCACAGTGCTCTTCGAGCCGCCACTGACCAGGACTTGACTGGCCGAATAGTCTCCTACCATGTTCGCACTAGCCCGTTCCAGCGCCCCAAAATCTGTCCCGCCATCCCTTAATTCTCTGATAGGTTCCGCCCCCCAGCTCAACAAGTTTTTGGTACGCTTGAACGATTTGTCCCAATAGCTTCTTCCATTTTCTGCGCGACCATATATTTCATAGTCGCCTAGGAATCACCTGATGGTATAGCCCACATGGCCGGGCCTACGTAATGATGCCGCTCCGAAGCCCACATAACATTAAGCTTTTCATGAGAACTCCATTCTACTTTTCCATGGGTTTTTGCTTTGATGAAATTTCCGCATAAGTCCTCTACGTTAGGTAATCCGCCGCTAATCCTGACACTGCCGCGTCCACCTTTGGGGGGAACATCCCAGATTTCGAATCCTCCTCAAAGGATACTTTAAGAATAGTTACAAGTTACTCAACCTTCATTTTTAACCGTTCTTCTCCATTCTACTTCCATTCATTCTCTCATGGAAAATGCAGTGAAAAAGTAGCAGGGTACTTTTGCTGTTGATTAAACGAAACAGCTTATCCGAGTGGAAGATTTTTGAGGGTTTTTCTACAGAAAGTGTGATAGAGAGTTTCCACGGCCTTTGTCAGTGGCTCAGTTCCTAGGGCGTCAAAGTTCGTCTCAATCTCCATCCTCGTCCTCCGAAGAAACGACTGCCTCCTCCCGATCTCTCCTCCTCGGAGTAATAGACAGTCTAATCTACTGATTCTGGACTCCTGACTCAGTGTTCTTTTCTTTGAATTGTCGGAAGCCTCCTCAGTCACGTTTTCCACCTGCTTGATCCTGAATTGCAGCGTATTACAGTTATGCGAATGATTATTCTACGACGTGGAAGGCTTGCACAGTAGATTCTTCCACCTATAGCTTTAATGCTGTCAGACTTCTGTACAGGCTAGCATGTGGTAGAGAGGCGCTGCAAGACAACCGTGATACAACTATTAATGGCTGCTGCTAGACACACATTCCCACCTCTAATACTTACCCCAGCTCACCTAGATCCCTTGGGTGACTCTTGGCAGGGCAAGCAAGACTCACTGGCTTAATATGCAAAATAAGAGCCTGAAAGACAAAGAACGGCACAAACCTTAACTTACACCACAAAAAACTTCATACAGCCCCAATCCATATACAACCTGCCTAGCAGGGGTCCTAACCTTTAGAAGGAAAAAAAAAAAAAGGCTCCTGGCAAAGTGGAAGAGGCACAACAGCTGCCAATCCACACTGTTTTCCTGGTCCCAGCATCTGCACCACGCGCGCAAAACAAAACCAGGGAAGTTTTAAAACCTGCATAGGCTCTGTCCATCGAAACCCCCGCCATCCGACAAGATTTTGGAGTTCAGGCCGTCCTGGGAGGGCAGCAGGCAGAGGAGGTGTCGTCTCATGGTGGCAGCCGGCCTGACAATCAGAGCAGCCAGACAAACCTCGCTCAGCAACCTAGAAGATGCGCGTCATGGCTGAGACGTGGGCGCCGTCTTTGGATGGGAAGCATCACGTCACCTGCCAACGTGGCCTGCACTACTCCCCCTCTTCTACCCGTCACCCCCTTACTTCCGGCTTACCTTCCTCTTTATCCCCCAATGGCTTGTCCCCCTTCCTGACCGACCTCTGGGCGACACAGGAGAGACATCAGGGCCGGCCAGAAGAGTGGGGAGAGAGACCAACAGGGCCTAGAAATGAAATACCACAGATGGCCGGAGTCGAGTAAGAACTCCCTATGGTTCCAGGACAGGAAGGAAAGAAACAAGGTCATAGTTGGGGAGGCTAGCTTATACTTCCTGTCCATAGGACCTGTGGGGATTTAAACCCATTGGGACATGGCTGCCATGTGGACCTGGGGAAATACACTAATAACATCGGGGATGTTCTTTAACTACCCCTTCCTTTATTTATTATGTATTGGAGTCGTGAATGGAGGAGCGGATTAGAGCAGATAGGGTTCTACATTTACACAATCAGGCAGAAATATTACAGACGACTCGGGGGGATTTGTGGACAAAATTTAGTCCAAAAAGTAGATGGGGTGACTGTCGGTAATTATTCCCCCATCATGTGTGAGTTTAATCACAGGATCAGACATGGTGTAAGAAAATATCCACTCCCTAGTGAAATCATCCGAGCCCTTGCCCCTCGAACGACCCGCAGGCCCTACATAAGGAGTCTTCATGGTAATACCATCCGTTCTTACAATGTAGGATCTGATAACTGTCCTGTGAAATAATTCATCACCACCCAGTTGTGGATCTGCCGGTGATTCTCCTTTATCACTTCCCTGTAAAGGTATCTTGTTTCCCTTTACATACTCCACTCCTCCATGGAGAATAGATGGAACATCCTCACCCTTATGGCAACCGTGACACACACAATGTTACAGTCACCAACCCAGACCGAGAGACGGATTATCCTCCCTGTTCCTAACCAACAATCCGGATTGGGACACACCCAACACTTCTCCAGTAACAGCAGGTAGGATGAGTGGGTTGGGGAGATGAGCGTCCAGGATCTTCCCTTGCATTTTTCCTTCTGTATGACGGAGCGAGAACGGATGGGACAAGTTGGGGGATGGAGCCTGCGAGTTCCTTGCCAACATACAGTCAGTGCAGCTCTGTGGGACGCCATCCCCCAGACTTTCTTCATAACACTTGTAGTCCTGGGGATTGGGAGGGAGAGGCAATTATCTCTGTACAGAAGGGGCCCATAGCTATAGGAGCCACTGCCCAAGAGAAATAAATATCAACTCTATGAGACGTGAGGGTAGAAGCATATTCCCAAATAATCCCACCCCCTTGCCCCACTCACAGAGCCTCCTCCCACCCTCCCAGTCACGCAGTGATATCTCCAGTGGGAGATTCGGATTCTCATTCAGAAGGGTTTTATCCTTGTTCCCCATCACTTGGGTCAGGTCGCTTCCTCTGAGATCCCATAGGTCCGTTGTGTGGTGGGATTATAATGTTAAGTTCCTCTGGAAATCGGCTTCCGTCTATCATGTTGGTAGACCATTTGTCTATGATTACCACCATTCAGTAATGCTATATAGATAGGATCACAGGGTTATATAGGAAATAAACACTTCAAGCACAGATCACACCGATAACAGTTATTCTATCTTGCTGCTATGGGGGAGATGTAATATTGCTCCTTACCATACCATGTTCCCAGATACAATAATTCGTGTTTAACAGTCACTGTACCACAGAAGTGTGACCAGGTAAGTAGTGCTGGGTAAGTAGCAGGGACTTTTGACCAAATGCAAAAAAATTGGCTGAAAAAATGTAGAGATTTGGTTTACAGAAATGATTTGGTGAACAGAATTGACAGATTCCTACAGATATTATTCGGTGAACATTATAAGACTGTTTGGTGTTTAACACAAACCTTGAGGGTGTGTATGCAGAACCGGAGTGTAGTTATTAACTTGGTGAGATCCCACAATGCAGTAAATCTGCTACATCGTGGGATCCTGGCCAGGTAAGGAGCATCACACTGCACCTCTGCCTGAAAAGCCATTAGGTTATCAATTTACCAGTTTGATTAGAGATCAAAAAAAGATTAAAGAGAAAGCATGCCATTTACCACCATTTTTTTAGTTGCCCACTTTACTACCTTGCTTACGGGTTCCCCCGCTCCCCTATTGCCCCACCAATACAACAATTGGCGCTATTTTTAATGCTGGTGTTCTTCCTGCGGGTTATTCCCATAAAAGTTCTTATACGTTATATAACATGGGCTAATTTTGCGCTTGGCCAGACACAATGTCAGTATCTGTATGTCACCACAGTTGACTAGGAAAGCTCGACCATCTGCACTTGCGAGTGTGAAACTTCTAGCAAGTGAACAACTGAATCGTACACCATTTTAAACCAAGATAAACTTATTTATTGCAATCCTCCCTGTTTGTGTCCTTCAAAACATATACTCAATAGGAAGGGTCTGGAAGCACGGCTGGATGTCCCTATCCGCCCGAGGCGTAAGCTACCAGGGTCGCAGAGGGGTACACACTAACCGACGGTCGACCGCCAATAGCGCAGGCCCTCCAATTTGAGGGCCATCATTCTCTGTCGGCACAAGGTCTCGGGCACCAACTACGTCTGTGTGCCAACTGTTTTTCAGTTCCAGTCTGTGTGCAAGCAACTTAACCATGATCTGGCCCATACCATATCGTTATGCACTGATAAAACGAATGTTCATCCTCCGGACCTACTGTCAATTATCTCAACTGTAAATTCACTAAAAAATCATGCCAATCAGCCAACGGCTTTTTGCACACTCAATACAGTATAATAAACTAATCAGCCCATCCTGCCCTTTCCCCCATACATATTCTGAAGCAATTTACAAATGCTAATAGCCACATTCCTGAGCCCCATAGCGTTCCATATTATCTGCACACTGGCATACATTATAAACATGAAACTGATAACATGCACTTCCTGGGCCCCATACATTCATTTATCTGCACACTGGCATCCATATAACATAGAAATAAATCAATGCCATTTCCTGGGCCCATACAATATCATTATCTCACACTGGCTAAATTATAACATAGAAATGATACTCAATGCCCATTCCTGGCCCCATACCGGTCATATTATCTGCCACTGGATACATTATAAACAGAAAAGATACAATGCACTTGCCTGGCCCCATACAATATCATATTATCTGCACACTGACATACTTATAACATAAAAGTACCAAGCACATTCCCCCCCCCCCCGGGCCCCCATACATATCATTTATCTGCACATGACATACTTATAAACATAGAAAAGATAATCAATGCACATTCCTAGGCCCCCATCACAATATCATTTATCTGCACACTGACATACATTATAAACATAGAAAAGATAATCAATCACATTCCTAGGCCCCATACAATATCATATATCTGCACACTGGCATACATTATAAACATAGAAAAGATAATCAATGCACATTCCTAGGCCCCATACAATTAGTCATATTATCTGCACATGATCATACTCTTAGTACCCGGGGTTTTAGTATCCAATTACTGTAATCACTAAAGTAATGAGGTATAATAGGCACCATTCGTGACAAACTACAATCGTGTTATATATAAGGGTGTCCTACCCATTAGACTATCAATTTATGATGGTTTGTATGTGTCAATTAAATGGCTTAGATTGTAAGCCTTCGGGAAGATTGAATGTATACATGTATTGTAAGCCCCACGGATGTGATGATAATACTCCCAATAAAAAAGGAAAAACACAACAGTAAGTACAAATAAACTTTTCCAAATAATGGTACAAATTATAAACCACGGATAGGATTGAAGGAGATGTGAACCTTAAATCTATAAGACAATAATGACATTATATAAAACGACACGCCTATAAAACAACAAACCTAAACATTAATTTTAGTATTCTCAGAAAGTGGATTTCAGATATGGCTGGTGATGCCACGTTTGGGCTTGAGGACTGTGATGGAGAAGTTCAATTAGGACAGACTGTTGTAAGATGGTGCAGCAGAGAATGGAGAGTGGAAGTTGGTGGAGAGTGCTGGCTTTGTGAGCTGGATGAAGGGTGGTTGCGGGATTGTGGTTGAAATGGCATATTTTGGGAATGATATGGATAGTAATGAAAGTACTGCTGTGATCCAGCCTGAAGATACTAGTGGAACAGCCACATTGTGATTGTGATCACACATTTGGGGTTGCATAGGTGGTCCAAGTGCACGGTGTGGTGCATAGGTGGTCCATTTAGTGGTGGACCCATATGTCATGGATGTTTGTTATGGTTGCAGTGGTTGAATAGGAAGAAGGCATGTAAGTTCCAATTGTCTCCATAATGCCGAATGTGTGTTGAAAACCATTGTGCAACCTTGTATTTCCTGGAACTAAACATTTAGTTTATATCCTCCATTATAATATTTTCCTATCATTGACATCACACTCTTCAATGAAGCATAAGCTCTTTGTCCTCTTGATTATTTTTAGTAAGGGCAGCTCTAGACAGGAAGGATAGAAGGTTGAGAGGTGGATGAAGAAGGTCCAGAATTTCAGAGTTTGTATCCCAGCAGCTTCTGGGTCGAACCAATGTCCTGAGAGAAGGGACTTTATCTTCGATGGGGTCAACTGATTGTCTGGTGTGCAGCAAGCAGTTCAGCCTCACCAGGGGATTATCCTCAGACCTATTTTAAACCAATTCTGTTTTATAACATTCACAATAATTCTACTAGAAATCATAATTACTTGAGCTATAATACAGGTCATAGGAAATTTCTTTTCAAACCTCCTCTATGCTCCCGGGTTACTCCTTTATCTGTTCTTTTTTCAGCTTTTACTTCTCTTATAAAATTATCTTTACCTTCCGACCTCCACGTGTCTTCATATCTTTTACGTAAAAATTTCTCCCACTCCCCTTCCCACACAATTAATTGTGCCGGACCCCCACTCCCTTCCTCCCAATTTTAATTGTGCCGGAGCCCCCACATCCTTATAATGTGCCGGACCCTCCCACTCCCCCTTCCCCAACTATTTAATTGTGCCGGAAGCCCTCCACTCCCCTTCCCCACAATTTTAATTTGGGCCGGAGGCCTCCACTCCCCCTTCCCCACACAATATTTAATTGTGCCGGAGCCTCCATCCCCCTTCCCACAATATTTTTAATTTGTGGCGGAGCCCTCCACTCCCCTTCCCCACATATTTTAAATGTGTGCCGAGCCCTCCCTCCACTCCCCTTCCCCACAATATTTAATTGTGCCGGAGCCCTCCACTCCCCTTCCCCACATATTTAATTGTGCCGGAGCCCTCCACTCCCCTTCCCACCAAATTTTAATTGTGCCGGAGCCCTCCACTCCCCTTCCCACAATATTTTTAATTGTGCCGGAGCCCTCCACTCCCCTTCCCCCACAATATTTAATTGCCGGAGCCCTCCACTCCCCTTCCCCACAATATTTAATTGTGCCAATGCCCTCCACTCCCCTTCCCCACAAAAAGCAAAGTTTTCTATAGTTACTTTTATCTTGTCCGAGTAGGTGTCCCAATCCTCTTCAAAGAGTTCTTTGCCAACGTTCATCCACACAAGCCATGTTTTGTTGATGTCTTTGTATTGTGCCTGACCGTTGTCATATAGTTCAGGATATAGTTGCTCCTTTGTAATAAGGTCTTCAGTGCGCAAATCCAATATAAAGTTGCAGGGAGGCACACTCAGGTAAGTATTTTAAACAAGTTCCATTTATTAAGGGTTCAACATACTAGCCAGGTGTCACAACGTTTCGGGGGGCCAACCCCCTCCAACCCCCTTCCTCAGGTGTAACCATATACTACATCTTCAGTGCACAAAGACATATTTGTGGCCATGGTGCCACAACACAGAAAGCCAAACCAAAAACACCCTTGTCACACCAGCACATCACCAAGGTACACAATATTTTTTTTGGGGTCTCCACACAGCTCTCCTATCTTGCGCCAACCACACTCTAGAAAGGGCAAGATGTGAGGTCACTGAAAAAAAAGAGCAGTACCTGAGCTGGGACACACAGTCCAATCGTCCAAGGATATGTAAGAGTCGTTCCTGTCACCTTAAAGAGGTGACCACACAGTGCCGAGCGTCTCTCTAATGAGACTCCTACCCCTACAAGTGGGGGCGACTGCCTATACTTAGTAAATGGGTCCGTCCACACCCACGATATTGTTTTAATGACTGTTTGTGACGCGGAACGTTTGTGGGCATAGGTTGTTTACTGCAGGTTCCAAAGGGTCTGGGCCCCCGTTTTAAACAGGTGATCCACGTATGAAGGATAACATACCGTGCATAAGACCGGCAGTCGGATCCTGGTCTTTTAAGTCCCTATTGCGTGTGGGTTTTTCTTCATACTGCTTGGGGTTGTGATGGGCCCTACACGTCGAGACCCCCCAAGGTCACGGGGCATGTTACTCACTGGTTACGGACATAAGACACTAGCTGAGTAAGGCCAAGCCAACGGCTGTCCTATATTGGTAATTTGTGTATGTAAATGTTACTTTAATCCCATGGATCAGTTAGTCCATCATACTATTTGGTCATAGGTGGATAAAGGGTTTTATACATTTTTCAAGATTTTACTAAATCCATCCGTGCTCTGGTCTTTGCATACAACTAGGCCAGCGGACTCTACAAGTTGGCCATACACCACGATGGAATGCAGTAAATCACAGGCCGGTGACGTGCATTACCTATACTGTCAGTTTTGTAGTGGCTGTTCCGCCGATCGATCGGCCGTGCCGTGTTATACCCGTTAAATGAAGGAAAATTTCCATTGGTCAGTATTGCCTCCCTTTACTTTTAAGTAGAGGGAACCGATCTGATCGTACTGTGTATGGCTATGTATTTATCCCCCTTGTATGACTTTATTGTATTTTATTACTGTACAGCGCTGCCCCCCTGTGGGCTCTTTATAAATAACTATTACATACTACAGAAAGGACGTCATTTTCTAAGGCGCTACTCGCTTTAAACTTACAGTACAGAATGGAGGAATTTAATATCCCAGCACCATTCTGTGGCGTGGACTGGTAATCAAACCAGAGTCGGGCCCTGTGGGGTTTTTGCGAGACCCGTGTAACCGTTATACCACACAGGGAGAGTTTTCCTAATGGCCCCTGAGGTTCTTCTAACATACATGTAACAATCGTACAGACAACCACGGTATTACAAGGATACTCCACCACCTTCCAGAATCCTCAGCACAGCACGTTACGTGTTTCCACCAGCTAGCAGGCCTGCTCGGAGTGAGTCCCAGCAGAATTTCCACGCCCTAATCTTGCGCTCTCATTCCCTATAACCCAGCACTCTGCTCCTTTCTAACCCTCCTTGTGGATCTCAGGCCTGCAATCACTACTCCCTCAACTGTCACTCTAGGGTGGTCTATAACCTGTACTTACCTAGTGCCTCAATTTACCCCAGATCCTCCCCTCTGTCTGGGAAATCCCAGGAAGCACAGAGCAGCGCCAAGACCTATGTGAGACTTTATAAGTTTAAGCAGCGACATCTGTGGTCAAACGTGAACGCTAGTTGGATATTTTATCCTCTAGTCCTGCACACTAACGCTGGGTCAACCTTATTTCCTGAAGTAAAACATATTAGATCCTGTCCGTCATCTCTTCAAAGATTTGTACACACAGCATATACCACTATATACAACAACCATATACACACATCACAGTATACACACAGAAAAACATATACACACCATATACACTCAACACACCATAACCATATATACACACCATACCACCCATCCATCATACACACCATATACACATCCCATATACCATCAATACCACCCAACACAAACACACATATCCACCATTACCATCAACACACCATATACACACCATATACACATCTAACCTAATACACACCATATACACACACACACACACCATATACACACCATATACACACACCATATATCACCATAACACATATACCCCATATACACACCATAATACACCATACCCTATACCATCAGTAATATACACGTTCATACAAATACACACCAACCAATTAAACTCCATACGTTACCTCATCACTATACACACTACAACTATACACCCATATACCACATCTACATCATATACACCATCTAAACCATATATACACACCAGATACACACCCATATACCACCAATACACATTTACCATATACACAACCATATACACACATATACACATCATATACACACAAAAATAAAACAAAACAACTATCTATACACCCACCATATACCACCATTCAATTAACTCTCCCCATACACCATCATTACACATCACTATATCACACCATATACATCATACCATATACACACAATCAGTATTACACAATACCAAGTATACAAATATCCACAACCATAATACATAATAACACAATATACACACCATATACACACTAACACACATACCACCATAACCACCAATATACACACCATATACACACCCTTCAATATATACACACCATTACAACACCATATACATACCACAAACCAATCACTATATACACACCAGTACAACCTAACACATCCATAATAAACAAACACCAGTATACACCCATATAACCCATATCCACATCATATACACATATACCATCATACCACATACACCCTAGTACACACATACCCATAACTCACACCATATACACACATACAATCCATATACACAAGTACCGTATATACACCATCATGACACACCATATACACATCACAGTAACACAGTTCACCATTACACACCATATACACACCAGTACACACATATATACAACACACATATACACAACATCAACAATATACACACCATATACCACAGTATATACACCTAATCAACAACCCATATATCACACCATATACACACCATAGACACACAATACCCATATACACAGTATATACACACTCAATACACCATATCACACCATATACAACATCATACTCCTCATATACACACTATACAACCATAACCCCATATACAACATCATATACACAGACCCTATACATACACCTATACACCATATATACACAACCATATACACACATTACACACATTACACACCATATACACCAACAATAGACAGTATAGCACATCACAATACACAACCATATACACTGTATACACCATAACACACCCACAGTAATACCAATTCCCATATACACCAACAGCTATACAACTATACACACTATCACATATAACACAGTAACCAGATATACACACATATACAATAACGAACACACCATATAACCTATTACCCACCATTAACACATACACAGTCTATACATATATACACCCATATACACAATCCTACACCATCATACACACACCATATACACAATCATATACCACACCAATAATACCCCCCATATAACACTAGTATACACACTCTATACACACACACGTTATACACACCTATACACATATACACAGCATAACACCTATACACATATTAAGCATAATACACACCATATACAAATCATTACCAGCTATACACACATTACCACCATATCACAGCATCTACCACCATAACCCACATATACACAACGTCACATATACACACCATATACACATCATCTACACATATACACCGTATAATACACATCATCCACATATACCATCCATCTACAGCACCTCTCAATAGAGACACAGCATATACACCAATCCATTTAATATCATATACACAGCATATACACATCAATAACCACCCAATCATAACACACCATATACACATCATTCATATACACAACACCGTATACACATCAACCTAATCTATCCATACTATACACACCATATACAACAGCAAACGAAACCATATCAGATATAGCCACCATATCACCTCATATACACACTTACCCACCATAACACATCATATACACAGCCTATGACACCAATCACACATCCCATACACACATACATCCATACACAGCATATACACCATCATAACAAACACCATCTAACACATCATATAAACCATATACCACATCATATACACCATATACAACCACCCTATAACCGTCAGAGACAACAATTACACACACCATATACCTATCATATATAGCGATCAGTTACACACCATATCAACACCATCTACAAAGCCGAGCCCCTACAAACCATATACACAGCCTATAGACAACCATATACACACATATACCAGCCTATCCCAACCATATCACATCATATACAACACAAACAACACCATATACACCCATCTACACATCATATACACAGCATTACACACCATCTACACATCATATACACACCATATCACCTCATATACCACCGATATACACCTCATATACAAAAACACCATATACATCATCATATCACCATATTACAACATCATATACACACCATATACACCATATACACAGGATTAACACCATATACACATCCATATACGATTCTAATAATACACATCCTATACACAGCACTACAAACCATATACACAGACCTATAGACACCCATATACACAGCCTATACACACCATATACACTCATATACACAGCACACACCATATAACCATCCTTAAACAGCATATTAATACACATCATTACCCATCTAATACACAACCAGATGACACCCATATACACAAATACACACCATCACACATCCTATATCTTCTATACACATCATATTACACAGCACATACCAACCATATCACAGCCGTATAGACCCATATACACAGTCCTAACACACCATATAACACAATCATATACACAGCCTATAATCTAAACAATACACACCATATACACATCCTATACAACAGCATATACACACCATATACATATACACATCATATAACACCTATAGACACATCCTATAATAACCCAGCATATACACAGGCCATCTCTAATCTCTTAGACTTTTTGGCAACCTGAAAAAAATTCAAAAATGCTGGCCCCTTCCCCGCCATGCCCGCTGGAAGAGGTGTGTTTTTATAATGGGTATACTTTTTCCCTCCGGAAGTGGGGTGTGGCCTTTTCAGGAAGTTGTAGGGGGTGGCTTTATCAACATGCTGGTAAATAATGAATGCCCACATTGACTGTAAATGATGCCCAACATTGATTTTTATCTTCAGAAAATCCTGTGGTCCACGCAGGCACAATGAAGTGCCATGGGGAAGAAAAAAAAAAGATTCTGCCTTTAAAACTACTGCTGCCACCCCCCTACAGGGGTGCTGCTCTGTAATTTGGCTTCAAATTCACATCCTTTGCTATGTGCTTCACCCTGCCTCATTAAGAGGCTGCCCGGCCGTGATTTACCAAGGACCTGATCGTCCGATAAACGTCGACCAAGCTCAGTCGCGGCCACCGCGACCCCACCAGTCGTCAGATATTTCCTTCCGCCATAACGATAGTGCCGTGGATCCCCCTACCCATGGCATTGCCTTTTCAACTTTAATCTACCTAGCCTTGGTTGCGGTTTCTTACGATGAAGGTGACGGGCGGATAAAACCATCTGCAGGTTTCTCTTAATCAGTAATTTCCAGACCCGGTAGTATTCAGATGTTTCATTTTTTAGTAGCAGTTGTTAATAGAACAGACGCTGTCGTCTGATCTTTACAAAGCAACCTCTATGACAATTTATCGAGCTTCTACAGGGGACGGGTATTTTTCCATGTTTTATATTTTGAAGAATGACTAAAAACACATTCCAATAAAGTTTTACCCCTTTACCTAACCATTGATAGTACTTAGCCAACTGCATGGGTCGATAGGTAGATCCCCGGACACATACATAGATGCATATTTTACAACATCATGATAATCTAGGCAGTTTGCTATTACTTTATCTAAAAAACAACATTCCCCATTCAGAGTATTCTACTTACCCACAGAGTACAGATGTGGGCCCAAATTTATTTCATGGGTGGTGGAAATGGTTTTTATCCTTGTCCCCTCACTGGGTTCAGTCGTCTGCTCCTCTGAGATCCCCATTAGTCCTTGGGGTGGGATTATGTTAAAGTTCCTCTGGATTAAATGGACAGAGACATTGTATTGTTATATTACCTGGTCACCATATCAGTATGCATATAGATAATGATCACCACAAGAGGGTTAATTAGGAATAAACACATACAATTACGCACAGATACATAGATACATGATTCCTTCTCGACATCTTCTTTTTTGTTCCCTACAATAATGCACGTAAGGCCGGCCGGCCCACACGGGCCGCACCACCATCGCATGGCAATCGTGAAAAATTGGCGATAGTGTGGCGTAGCCCAAGTTGTGAAATACTTCTATCTCTGATAGAGTTGGTTTGAAATCCTGACACATTCAGGGGTTAGATCTTATTCTCTATACCTAAAAGGTCTTTTGGGCAGATATCGGCCCTTGTTGTGGCCCTTTTTTGCCCGAAATGCGTAATAATGGGTTTGGAGGATCGAACCCCTCCGCTCCAACATGACCAGCCGGGCGGATCACTCGACGACGCCCCATTTTCGGCCCGCAATTGCCGTGTGTAACGACTCTAAGGTTGAGACCCCACACTACAATGCACCAACTCGCACAAAGCAACCGCGAGCGTTAGCGCACGCAATTGTGCGCGATTCTTGTGCATTTTGAGCATGCGATTTTGCCATTTTCCGTTATGGATAACGCAACTGGTGAACACAGGCGTTACCAAAATGGAAAACGTATGCGCGTCGTAAATCGGGGGATTTTTACGCAATTTCCATTTTAGCGAAAACCGTGGGCGCAATCGCTAGTGAAAACGTGCTAGTGCCCTGAGGCTGGGTACTCACGGTAGGACTTTTTGTCCCGACTGAGCGTGGATCTTGTAAAGGGGAATGTTGGTAGATAAAAGCTCACCCCACACGCATTCTATCCCAATCACACGCCACACAAATTGCATTGACAAACACTTTTCGCACACACGTTGTGGCGACAGATCAACAAAACACACCCCGCTCCATGTATCTGCTCCAACTCCTCCACTTTGCTCCTTTCTGTTGTCTTTGCAGTCTGCATGCTGCCCTATTCACTGCCGACCAATCAGAGAGGGCCCGCCTCCTCACAGAAATAATTGGTGATTGAGCATTTTGCCTGTCAGCCAATCAGAATTTCCCACACGGGAGAGAAGCATTCCTGGCTGTGAGAGAGAAGGCAGGAATCCAGATGGGGTTATAATAGGAATTACTGTTGGGAGACGGTTTAACAAGAACACGTTACACAATAGACTGCTGGACAGTCTATAAACTGGGGCTCTTGGGGGCTGGATGGGCTAATATTAGATCCTTCTTACCCAAATGTCCTTTCCCTGGATTGTAGCCTGGCGGTGGTCACTAATGGGTTAACCCGGTCGCCTGCCATGGGACAGGAAGTTCACAAGCTATAAAGTCGGACGCCCTTCCCCCTCCTCCAGTCCTAAACTGGGACCAAGAGATGGAGGGACCTTAGTGCCTCCCCGCCAGGCCTGCGTCCAGGGAAAGAACATGTCATTTAAGTACTATATAACCTTCTGTTAGCCTGGCCTAAGGCAGTTCTGTGTTATTTAACAGATTCCACATGTGCTCTAGTAGAGTCAGTTTAAACCCGGCCTGGAATGGTTAAAAGAACTTTGGTCTCAAAAAATGGCTTTAGGTAATTTGATAGGACTTGACTCCCCTGAGAGTTTTTGTCAATTTATTCTTCCATTGTTTATTTTTAACATAGTTTTTGAAGATATTTATCATTTGTGTGTGCTATTGCAGCAGCAGCACCGGCCCCTACCTTCCTGCTTCCTGCTCTGAAACCAAACCGTTCATGTCTCTGCCCTGTGTCTCCTTCTCCTCCTCTTTACACTACATACAAGCCCCACTGGTCCCTCCCACGTCATGGACCCCATGGTCCCTCCCAGTTGCAGGCCCCCCTTGGCCAATTCCCTTACAGAGACGCCATGTTGCCCTGCCCACTCGCAGTGCCGTTGCAGGCCCCGTGACCCGGTGCCTAACCCCACCCGCTCACAGGTGCGTGGGTCCACTCTGACCCCCCCACCCCCCCCCCCTACCCCCCCCCCCCTCACTGAAAACTTTCTGGAGGAAACAGCCTTTTTGGGCATATTGAAACCTGCCTGAAAAGGCTGTTTTCACATAGTGAGAGAGAGGGCTTGTAGATTCCCTTACCTTTCTGTTCAGGCTTCACACAGCAGAGAGGAGGGACTTCCTCTTCTCCCTCACACACTTATGGAGTCCTGAGTCTGTGCTCACCCAACCGGCCCACTTTGTGCAGGAAAGCCTTTAGGAATGTCACATTTAATATTCATCCATCCAGGTCACGGTATATCTGTAACCTTCATCCATCCAGTCCCAGTATATCTGTAACATTCAGCCTCCAGGTCACGGTAAATCTTAACATCAATCCACCAGGTCCGGTATATCGGTAACATCATCCACTCCAGGTCCACGGTATATCTGTAACATTATTTCATCCACCGGTCCACGGATATCTGTAACATTCAATTGCCCATGCCAGGCACGTATATCTGTAACTTCATCCATCAGGTCACTGGTATATCTGTAATGCATTATCCACCCGGTCCACGGTATATCTTTAACATTCATCCATCCAGGTCACGGTATATCTGTAACATTCATCGCTCCGTCACGGTTAGCTGTAACATTCAATACCAATTCCGGTCCGGTATATCTGTAACATTCGATCCAGCCACGGTCACGGTTATCTGTAACTTCATCCATCCAGGTCAGCGTAAATATGTTATCCTTCAATTCCATCCAGTCACGGTATATCTTAACCATTCTCCATCCAGGTACGGGTATATCTGTAAACATTCTTCATATCCAGTCCGGAATATCTGTACAATTCTTCATCCACGGTCACGGTATATCCCTGTAATACTTCATTTCATCCAGGTCACGGTATATCTTGTAACATTCATCCATCCGGTCACGGTATATCTGTAACATTCATCCATCCAGGTCACGTTATATCTGCAATATTCAATCCTCCAGGTCATGGTATATCTTGTAAATTCATCCATCCAGGTCATGGTAATATCTGTTACATTCATTCATCAGGTCCACGGTAATATCTGTAATCTTCATTCATCCAGGTCAGGTATCGTCTGTAACATTCATCCATCCAGTCACGTATATCTGTACCATTCATCCATCCAGGTCACGGTAATCTGTAACTTCAATCCATCCAGGTCACGGTTATCTGATACATTCCTCCCATCCAGTCACGTATAATCCTTGTACATTCATCCATCCAGGTCACGGTATATCTGTAACATTTCAGCCATCCAGGTCACGGTATTCTGTAACTTCAATCCATCCAGGTCACGGTATATCTTGTAACATTCATACCCTCCATGTCACGGTATATCGTAACATTCATCCCCATTCCGGTATATCTGTAACACTGCATCCATCCAGGTCACGGTATATCCTGTAACATTCATCATCCAGGTCACGGTATATCTGTACATTCATCCATCAGGTCACGGTATATCTGTAACATTCATCCTCCAGGTCACGGATATCTGTAACATTCATCCATCCAGGTCACGGTATATCTGTTAACATTCATCATCCAGGTCACGGTATATCTTTACATTCATTCATCCAGGGTCACGTTATATCTGTAACATTCATCATCATCAGGTCACGGTATATCTGTAACATTCATTCATCCAGGTCCCGTATAATCGTAACTTCCTCCATCCATGGTCACGTATTTCTGTAACATCATCCATCCAGGTCACGGTATATCTGCAATATTCATCCATCCAGTCACGGTATATCTGTAACATTCATCCATCCAGGTCACGTATACTTTAACATTCATCCTCCAGTCACGGTAGATCGTAACATTCATCCATCCAAGGTCCTGGTATATCTGTCACATTCATAAAACAAAAACAAAAAAAAAAACAAAAAACAAAAAAAAAAAAAAAAACCATCCAGGTCACGTAATACTGTAACATTCCACCATCCAGGTCACGGTATATATCTGTAACATTCATCCATTCCAGGCACGTATATCTGTCACATTCATCCATCCAGGTCAGGTATAATCTGTAAACATTCATTCACCAGTCACGTAATCTGTAATAATTCATCTTCATCCAGGTCACGGTATATCTGTAACATTCATCCATCCCAGTTCCCGGTTTAAAAACTTTATCGTAACATTCATCCATCCAGGTCACGTAGATCTGCATATCATCCCAGGTCATGGTATTCTGTAATATTCATCCACCAGGTCCTGGTATAATCTGTATTTCATTCATCCAGGTCACGGTATATCTGTAATATCATCCATCCAGGTCACGGTCTATCTGAATATCATCCCCATCCATGTTCCGGCTATCTGTAATATTCATCCATCCAGGTCACGGTCTATCCTTAATATTCATCCATCCAGGTCACGGTCTATCTGTAATTTCATCCCTCCAGTCCTGGTATCTCTGGTAATATTTCAATTCCATCCAGGTCACGTATATCTGTAACACTTCATCCATCCAGGTCACGGTATATCTGTAATATTCATTCATCCCAGGACCGGCTCCAACATTCCCCCTTTATAGTTACACTTATAGATACACAACCCTCAACATTCCCCCTTAGTGCGATAGTCCGTAGGTGGCCGTCTGTGTAAGCCTGCATAGAAAGTTACAGGACTGATCTGGCCTTTACACTCCGCTTCGGTAGTCTGGCTGCTGGACTCACTCATCACTGTCACTGCACATCTGGAAGCTGTAAATCTGATTTAGTCTCCTCAGGGCAAATGACAGCTTGACATACCAATCTCAGGTGACCTTTTAACTATTGGGGTCAAGGGCCCTTACTATATGGGGGTCGAGGGCCCTTTACTATAAGGGGTCAGAGGGCCTTCACTATATGGTTCAGGAGAATTTAATGATGGTAAGCTTAATTAAAAGTTTACTGTCAACCTTGCCACTCCATGTTTAGAATCTGAAACTCCCAGTAACAAAGCATGCGGGAGTTGTAGTTTTCCAAACACTGGAGTGCCAAGGAATTGGAGGTTACTAGTACTGGATTGGCTATTACTGTATGGGATTCATGATATGGGAATTTTCTGCTGTCCATTAAAGGGCAAACTAGAAGGCCTACAAACAACACAGAATCAAGAAGGCAGTAAGTGGTGATAATTTCTACCTTGACTTATCTCGAGTCAATCTTTAAATAACAATTTTCAGGTAGAATAGGTACCGCTCGACTTAGATACTCCGGATGACTATACTCGAGATATAACAGTATTTTATCAAAATGGTGTATATGCTGGCAAAAAGAAAATGTATAGACAATCATCTTGTAGCAAGGCTAGGGGCCGACCCTGCTGGGTTTTACTGACCGTTGTTCTATTTGTATTTAGGGAGTATGTGTGGGGGGGTGATGCGGCGTTTTTGGCAGCTGTTTTACAATTGTGAAGATCGAGCAGGTTCCAAGTCCGCACTCGTGATGGGGGCCGGTCCAATTTTCGCTCAGCGAATGCGATCAGCGTATTTTGTCATTGCTGTCATAAAAGATTGCATTTTTATATGTCCATAGTAAGTAAGAATGGCACACATAAAAACAAAAAAAAATGTTCCCTTATTCCCTTTTTATAGGAGCGTTTTCCCAGAAAACCTGACTTTTGCTCTGCGCTCAGATTCCTTCAATGTGCTGCCAGACTGTCAGTAAGTAATCTGCTAAACTTTAGACACTGCTTTGATGCTTCTATTTATCTGACAGTCTGGGCAGGAGCTTGTAGTCCCATAGATAAGCACATGCTACCCACTCCCCCGATCATCTTTAAGCATGTCGGCCAAGGCAGGCAGCACATTGTTCGATTTAAACTGAGGCAGTGTCTGCAAAACCTCATTACTGACCTCACATTCTCATAAATCACTTTAGTTTAGGCTGTGCTGCTCCCAGTGTCAGTAAAGGAAAAAAGTTCAGCAGCAGGGGAGGAGTCTACTGTTCCTTGTCCATGTTCGAGATCGAGGCAGCAGGGGAGGAGTCTACTGTTCCTTGTCCATGTTCGAGATCGAGGCGTTTCAGCACATAACTTACTAATAGCTTCTGAAGCAGCCCAAATTTTTACTTGGAGACCAGCCCAGTGATCATTTGCCCTTCAGCCTACTGTGCCAGTCCTCCTCTGGACCTGCAGCTTTGTGCTTTTATATGGCAAAGGAAATTTGTTTGTGGAGGTTCTAATCCATCCAGGTCACGGTATATCTGTAATATTCATCCATCCAGGTCACGGTATATCTGTAATATTCATTCATCCAGGTCACGGTATATCTGTAATATTCATCTTTATTACTATACTTTTTTCATTATCTTAGTTATTACTATACTTTTACTTTCTCTTTATGTATTACTATACTTTTTAATGATCTTTTATTTTTAACCGTACTTTTTACATGTATCTGTATTTCATTAACGAATACTTGTTTAATTATCTTATATTGATGACTATCTTTTTAATTATCTTTATTTATACTATCTTTTTAATTATCTGTCTTTCTTTCCCTATACGTGTAAATATCTTTCTTTATTCTCTACTTGTAATTATCTTTATGTATTACTATACTTTTTATTATCTTTATTTAACTATACTTTTTAATTATCTTTATTTATTACTATAAACTTTTTAATGATCTGTATGTCTGACTATACTGGTTAATTAATTCTTTATGTATTACTTACTATTGTATTATCTTCTTATTACTATTACTTGGTAATTATCTTGATGGATTACCTACTATGGGTCAATGATCTGGAGGGATCTATACTGGGTAATGATCTGGAGGGCTGACTATACTGGCTATGATCTGGATGGATGACTATACTGGGTAATGATCTCTGGAGGGCTGACTATACTGGCTAATGATCTGGAGGGCTGACATACTGGCTAATGATCTTGGAGGTCTGACTATAAACGGGCTAATGATCTGGTGGCGTGGACTATACTGACTAATGAATCTGGAGGGCTGACTATAACTGGCTAATTGATCTGGAGGGGCTGACTATACTGGGAATGAATCTGGAGGGCGAACTATCCTGGGTAATGATCTGGGGGCTGAACTATACTGGCTAATGATCTGGAGGGCTGACTATGACTGGGTAATGATCTGGAGGATGACTATACGCTGGTCCTGCGTTGCGGGATGCCTCGACCTGGGTCCTGCTCTGGGCGGGCTGCCTCTCCTGGGTCCTGCTTATGGTGGACGGGCTCCTCCTGGGTCCTGCTCTGCGGGCTGAAAATACTTGTAATGATCTGTGGAGGGCTAATACTGGGTATGATCGGAGGGCTGACAATACTTGGTAAATGATTGGAGGGCTAACACGGCTTAATGATTTGGAGGGCTGACCTATCCGGGTAATGGATTGGAGGGGCTGACTATCCTGGGTAATGCAATCTGGAGGCTGACTAATACTGGAAATGATCTGGGGGCTAGACTATACCTGGGTAATGATCTGGGAGGGCTGACTTACGGGGGTAAAATATCTGGAGGGCTGACTATAATACTTGGTAATTATTTGGAGGGCTGACTGATACTGGGTAATGGACTGGAGGGCTGACTCTCTGGTAATGATCTGGAGGGATATATAATCTAGGGTAATGATCTGGGGGGTATGACTCTACTGGGTAAGATCTGTGGGATGCCTATACGGGGTAATGACTCTGGAGTGATGACTATACTGGGGTGATGATCTGGAGGGATGACTATACTGGGTACTGATCTGGAGGGCTGACTATACTGGGTAAATACTGGATGGCTGGACTATACTGGTTAAAGATCCTGGAGGGATGACTTATAACTTGGGTAATGATCTGGAGGGAGACTATACTGGGGTTAATGATCTGGAGGGATGACTATACTGGGTAATGATCTGGGGGAGGGAGACTATACTGGGTAGATTCTGGAGGGCTGACTATACGGGGTAATGAATCTGAGGGATGACTATCTGGGTATGATCTGGAGGGATGACTATACTGGGTAAGATCTGGAGGGATGAACTATACTTGGGTATGACTGGGAGGGATGACTATACTGGGTAAATGATTGGAGGATGCCTATACGGGGTAATGACTGGAGGGAGGACTAATACTGGGTAATGATCTGGAGGGATAACTATACTGGGTCATGAATCTGGAGGGATGACTTACTGGGTAATATCTGGAGGGATACTCTACTGGGTAATGATCTGGAGGGCTGACTATACTGGCTAATGATCTGGAGGGTGACTAACTGGGGTAATGATCTTGAGGGCTGAGCTAATAATACCTGGCTCAGTGATCTGGAGGCTGACTATACTGGCTCATTATCTGGAGAGGGCTTTACTAGCTGGCTAATGATCTGGGGAGGGCTTGACTAACTGACTAATATCTGGGAGGGCTGGGTGCTGACTATACTGGCTTAATGATCGGATGCTGACTATACGGGAAATGATCTGGAGGGCTGACGTATACTGCTGGGTATGATCTGGAGGGCTGACTATACTGGCTAATGAGCTGGATGGCTGACTATACTGGGTAGAAATTATCTGGGGATGACTATACTGGGTAATGATCTGGAGGGATATATACTGGTAATGTCTAGAGGGATGACTAACTGGGTAATGATTTTGAGGCTAATACTGGGTAATGATCTTAAGGCTGACAATATTGGTAACTGATTTGGAGGGCTAATACTGGGTAATGTCTGGAGGGCTGACAATACTTGGTAATGGGATATTGGAGGGCTAACACTGGCTATATTTGAGGGCTGACTTCCAGGGTAATGGGGGATTTGAGGGCTGACTATAATACTGGGTAGATCTGGAGGGGGAAGGCTGACTATATAGCTGGGTAAATGTATCTGGAGGGCTGACTATACTGGGGGTAATGATCTTGGAGGGCTCGACTATACTGGGTAAATGATCTAGAGTTCCTGACTATACTTGGTAAATGATTTGGAGGGCTGACTATACTGGGTAAATGATCTTGAGGGATGCCTATCTGGGTAATGATCGGAGTGAGTGAACTAACTGGGTACTGATCTGAGGATTGACTATACGTGGGTAATGATCTGGAGGGATGACTATACTGGGTAATGATCTGGAGGAAGATGACTATCTGGGTAATGATCTGGAGGGATGACTATAACTGGGTAATGATCTGGAGGGATGACTAATAACTGGGGTAAATGATCTGGGAGGCTGACTAATACTGGTTAAAGATCTGGGAGGGATGACTTACTGGGTAATGATCTGGAGGGATGATATAATGGGTAATGCTCTGGAGGGATGACTATACTGGGTAATGATCTGGAGGTGACTATACTGGGTAATTGTCTTGCATTGCTGATAGTTACTTGTTAATTATCTGTAGGGATTCCTATACTGGGTAATGATCTGGAGGGATGACTATACTGGGCTGGGGTAATGAATCCTGGAGGGATGACTATACTCTGGGTAATGATCGGAGGGATGACTATATGGGGTAATGATCTGGAGGGATGACTAATACTGGGAATGATCTGGAGGGATGACTATACTGGGGTTAACTGAGCGGGAGATGACTATACTGGGTAATGCTGGGGGATGACTATCTGGGTAATGATCTGGCGGGATACTATACTGGCTAATGACTGGAGGGCTGACTATACGGACTAATGATCTGGAGGGGCTGACTATACTGGCTAATGATCTGGAGGGGGATATCTGTCTATATTCTGGAGGGCTGACTATATCCTGGCTATGATCTGGAAGGGCTGACTATCCTGGCTAATTTTGATCTGGAGGGATGACTATACTGGGTATGATCTGAGGGATGACTAAATAATACTGGTAATGAAATCTGGAGGGATGACTATACTGGGTAATGATCTGGAGGGGATGACTATCCTGGGTAATGATCCTGGAGGATGAAACTTACTTTTAATGAATCTGGAGGGATGACTATACTGGTTAATGATCTGGAGGGATGACTATACTGGGTAATATCTGGAGGGATGACTAGCTGGGTAATGAATCTGGAGGGATGACTATACTGGTAAGATCTGGAGGGATGACTATCCTGGGTAATGATCTGGAGGGTGACTATACTGGGTAATGGTCTGGAGGGCTTGACTATACTGGGTCAATGTCTGGAGGGCTGACTATACTTGGGTAAATGATTCTGGAGGGCTGAGGACTCTACTGGGTTAAATGATCTGGAGGGAATGACTATAACTTGGGTATGATCTGGAGGGCCCTGACTATCTGGGTAATGATCTTGAGGGCTGACTATACTGGGTAAATGATTCGGGGGGCTGACATCACACTTGGCTTATGAACTAAAAGGGCGCTAATATCCCTGAGACGCCCATATATTTGCTCTGCGCTCAATTCCTTCAATGGTGCTAGCCAAACTCTGTCATAAGATCATCTGCTAAACTGTAGCAACTACTTCTTTGATGCTTTCTATGGTCTAATTTTTCTGACATTCTGTGCAGGAGAGCTGTAGTCCCAAGATAAAGCACATTCTACCCCCCACCACATCCCCCGGATCTCGTTAAGCATGTCGGCCAAGGCAGGAGCACATTGTTCGATTTAACTGAGGGCATGTCTGCAAACCTCATTACTGACCTCACATTCTCATAATCACACTTTAGTTTAGGCTGTGCTTCTGCTTCCCAGATGTCCATTTAAAGAACAAAAGTTCAGCAGCAGGGGAGGAGTCACTTTCCTTGATCCATGTTCGAGATCGAGGCGTTTTCAGCACATAATTACGAATAGCTTCTGCACAGCCCCAAATTTTTTTTACTTGGAGACCAGCCCAGTTATCATTTGCCCTTCAGCCTTACTGTGCCCCGTTCCCTCCTCTGGACACTGCAGCTTTGTGCTTTTAATGGAAAGGAAATTTGTTGTGAATGTTCTATCCATCCAGTCAACGGTATATCTGTATATTCATCCTCCAGGTCACTGTCATAAATCGTAATATTCATTCATCGCAGGTCCGGTTATATCTTTAATATGCATTCATCCAGGTCAGGGTATATCTGTAATATCTTCATCCATCCAGGCCCTGTATATCTGTAATAGTCCCTCCATCCCAGGTCACCGTAACCTGTAATATTCATTCATCCCAGTCATGGTATATGCTGTAATTTCATCATCCGGTCACGGGTATATCTGTAATATTCCTTCTATCCAGGTCACGGTATAATCTGTACTATTCATTCATCCATGTCACGGTATATCTGGTAATGTCACCACCAGGTCACGTATATCTGTAATATTCATTCATCCCCGGTCAACGGGTAATAATCTGTATATTCATTCATCCATCCAGGTCATGGTATATCTGTAACATTCATCCATCCAGGTACGGTATAATCTGTAATAATTCATCCATCCAGGTCACGGTATTGTAATATTCATTCATCTCCGGTTCAAGGTATAGTCTGTAATATCATTCATCAGGACGGTTCATGTAATAAATCTGTAAGATTCATTCATCCAGGTCACGGTATATCTGTAATATTCATCCATCCAGGTCACGGTAAATCTGTAAATTCATCCATCCAGGTCAGTTATATCTGTATATTCATCCATCCAGGTCATGGTATATCTGTAATATTCATCATCCAGTCCAGAATCTGTAATTTCATATCAGGTCATGGTATATCTATAATCTCTCCATCCAGGTTCCACGGTATATCTGTAACATTCACTTAATTCCATCCAGGTCACGGTATATCTGTAATATCATCCATCCAGGTCACGGTATATCTGTAATATTCATCCATCCAGGTCATGGTATATCTGTAATATTCATCCATCCCGGTCACGGTATATCTGTAATATTCATTCATCCAGGTCACGGTAATATCTGTAATATTCATCCATCCAGGTCATGGTTATCTGTAATATTCATCCATCCAGGTCAGGTATATCTGTAATATCCCCCATCCGGTCACGTTATAATCTGTTAATTTCATCCATCCAGGTCACGTTAATTTGTAATATTCATCCATCCGGTCACGGTATATCTGTAATATTCATCCATCCAGGTCACGGTATATCTGTAATATTCATCATCCAGGTCACGGTATGATATCTGTAATATTCATTCTCCACCAGGTCATGGTAATCTGTAATATTCATCATCCAGTCGGTACGTATATCTGTAATATTCAATCCATCCAGGTCCCGGTATAATCTGTCATTATTCATCCATCCAGGTCACGGTATATCTGTAATATTTCATCCATCCAGGTCACGGTTATATCTGTTTAATATTCATCGCATCCAGGTCACGGTATATCTGTAATATTCATCCAGCCAGTTCATCGGTATATCTCTTGTAATAAATTCATCCATCCAGGTCATGGTATATCTGTAATATTCATCCATCCAGGTCACGTATATCTGTACTATTCATCTCATCCAGGTCACGGTATTCTGTAATATTCATTCATCCAGGTCACTGTATATCGTATATTCATGCCATCCAGGTCACGGTATATCTGTAAATATCATCATCCAGGTTCACGGTTATATCTGTAATATTCATTCATCAGGTCACGGTATATCTGTAATATTCATCCATCCAGGTCAGGTATATCTGTAATATTCATCCATCCAGGTCACGGTATATCTGGTAATATTCATTCATCCAGGTCACGGTAATATCTGTAATCTTCATCTCACATCCACCGGTCACGGTAATCGTACTATCATCCATCCAGGTCATGGTATATCTGTAATATCATCCATCCAGGTCATGGTATATCGGTAATATTCACATGCCAGGTCATGGGTATATCTGTAATATTCATTCATCCAGGTCGGTAATCTGTACTATTATTCATCCCCAGGCACGTTATCTGGAATATTCATTCATCCGGTCACGTATATACTGTAATATTCCATCCATCCAGGGTCACGGTTATATCTTTAAACACCATCAGGATCACGATATCTCTGTATATCATCCATCCAGGTCACGGTATATCTGTAATATTCATCTCATCAGGTCACGGTATATCTTAATATTCATCCATCAGGTCCGGTTATCTGTATATCATCCATCCAGGTCACGGTATACTGTATCTTTCCATCCAGGTCACGCTATACTCTGTAATTATTCATCCATCCAGGCCGGTCATCTGTATATATCTGTAATGTTCATCCATCCAGGTCATGGTATATCTTAATTTCATCCTCCAGGTCACGGTATATCTGTAGTGTTATCCATCCAGGTCACGGTAATATCTGTAATGTTTCATCCATCCAGGTCACGGTATATCTGTAATATTCATTCATCCAGGTCATGGTCTATCTGTTGTATTCAGTTAGATCAACTGGACTTGAAGTTTAGTTCTTAGACAATTTTTCACAAGTCATCCCACTGTCTTTCTCTACTCAGAATGACAAGAATCTGTTGGCCAATTCCTCAGGTCAGCCGTGTACCTGCACCTTAAGGATAAAGGACCTACCTTTTGAATCTTGGCAAAGGAACATGACTGGTTCAAGAGAGGTGTCAAGGAGGCACTTCTTTATTATGTGAAAATAAAGAAACCAAGCCTAAATAGAGGTGGGGGGGGGAGTTCGACACCAACTGTCTGCCATGTACAATGCTGTTTGACACCACTTCTCTGGGCGTTCCTATAACTAACACCTCTTAGCCACTATCCAAATCACGCCGCCTTCACACCT